>WYDI02020578.1:0-27289 GCA_009867235.2 Psittacus erithacus | reverse complement strand
CCTGCCCCTCTGCTCTGCTCTTGTGAGACCTCACTTGGAGTATTGTGTGCAGTTCTGGTGTTCTCAACATAAAAAGGGCATGGAACTGTTGGAACAAGTCCAGAGGAGGGCCACAAGGATGATCAGGGGACTGAAGCACCTCCTACATGAAGATAGGCTGAGAAAGTTGGGGTTGTTCAGTCTGGAGAAGAGAAGGCTGCGTGGAGACCTCATAGCAGCCTTCCAGTATCTGGAGGGGGCCTATAAGGATGCTGAGGAGTTACTATTCATTAGGGACTGTAGTGATAGGACAACGGGTAACAGGTTAAAACTTAAACAGGGGAAGGTTAGACTGGATATAAGGATGAAATTCTTTGCTGTAAGGGTGGTGAGGCACTGGAATGGGTTGCCCAGGGAAGCTGTGAATGCTCCATCCCCGACGGTGTTAAAGGCCAGGTTGGACAGAGCCTTGGGTGACATGGTTTAGTGTGAAGTGTCCCTCTTCATGGCAGGGGGGTTGGAACTAGATGATCTTAAGGTCCTTTCCAACCCTAACTGTTCTATTATTCTATGATCCAGATTAATCTAATTTCCAAGGACACTCTTCACTCTAAGGATAGGTTATAGTTCAGTTTAGATGCCTGTACAAGGGTGTAAGCAGAAAGAATCTCTGTTACAGCCCCATGAGGGCTCCTCATCTCAGGCACATAACATTAACTTCATTCATGTCTCTCCTGGAGCAGTGGACAGGTGGAGTTTTGCTTTTTATTTTAATCAATAACCCAAGTAGCAGAACAAGACAGGAGAGTAATAAATGTATCACTGATATAGGCAAGAAGTTAATTATGCACCTGTAGTAGCTAGTGGCAGGAAGTGAATGAGCCTGTGTTATCTCCCAAACATAACACTGGAGTAGGGGTAGCTTACCTGAGGGCTATGGCTGTACTGACACACAGATGTTAGGCTCATGAAACCAGCTGTTACTGCTTAGGATTATTAAGAGAACACTTATGAAGTGGGAAAAGGGAAGAGATTGCTCAGGATCAATCTGTCAGAGAAGAGTGTTTCTGTGACACTCAGATACCCTGAAAAAACCTCTTACAGACAACCTATTTAATGATTAACTTTTTCCAACTTCAAATGCTTGTGAGAAAGGCTGGTTTAGAGAGCTGATAAAAGCATTCTCTTTGAAACTGAAAGGAGGCATATAATAGCTGTACTACTATACCACATCAGCAACGTCTGCTCCCCTCCCTGCTCAGAACGTGCTGTCCAGCAGGCCCTGACCTCCAAGCTTGCAGTGTATGTGGCCAGTCAGCCTTTTGTGTCTGCACCTCGACAACTGAATGAGTGCCACTGGTGGTGAGAATGGTCCTGCTGCTGTCTGCCCAGTGGGATATGGAAAGGGCTTAGTCCATCACTTCCCACAGGCTCATGGAGGATGGCTGACAACTAAGTCTTCCAGCCACCAGTGTGACAGATGGCTCAGAAATAAGATACCATATTACATTGTCTTATGCAATCCTGGTCTTCAAACATATTATTAGGATACAAGCAGTCTTAATGATGCACATCATAAACCTGTAATGAAATAGATCTTATTTGAATTAATAAGCTGAATCAGCTAAAGGATTCTATAATCCCCCATGATGCTTTATGACAAGAAAGACCCTTAAAATAGCAGATGCTCATTGAAATTCTAAAGCATAATCCACTATAAAGTATTCTTATGGATGGGATGTCAAAAGGAATGACTAAGTTACACTAATACTTGGGGCCCTATCTCATCTGAGTATTTCATGGTATCTTTTCTGCGATCAAAACTAGGCAATAGCTTGTGCAACTTGGCTTCACTTAATAACAAAAGAATTATTAAATGCATTAGGAAACGGTCTTCATGCTTAATAAAAAGTAGGTAATGGCATTTTGTTGAGAGCATGGTATGATGACGCTTTGGTTTAAATGGGAACACCAGAGACTTACTCAGAAGGAACATTTTCTAGCTTAAAGTAAAAGATTAAACTGTCACATGAACGCAAAATAAATGTTACATATATTTAATGCAAAAAGTAGCATCATTCCAACTGACAGTAAACTTGCCACTTTCCAAAACGATTCAGGTATTTGACATTATACCTTTTATTTTCTATAGAAGAATCACAAATGAGAAAGAAATAGGAAATTTGTCTTGCTGGACAATGTTACCTGCAGACCATGGAGCTGTCAGAATTAACATATGTCAGTACCTTACATACAAGGAAAACACCGTGAAGGATAGAACTAAAGGTGCTTTGCTTAACATTAACCTAAAAAAAAGCTTGTGCCAGAATTTATTCCACTTAACTACAGATTTAGGGACTAAGTTGGGGACCCACATTTCTTCCCCAGTCAGTGGAGATATAGATCTATTTGTCCCCACTGATTATTGGGGATCTACACTGTCCTTATTTTAAACAATACTCCCCGCTTCAGCCTTTCTGTTAAATTAGGGAAAGGAGGTTGCATTCAGGCCTAGAAGCCTTCATTCTTTGATGCAAAGATTAAGTCAACAATAAAGCATAAATTCCTTTAATTTGAGTTCTCTATGTTGGTATGCAGACACCCTGAGCCACTGGTGGTGATAGTACCACTGTTCCTTCCCATAATTCCTATCACTTCTGAGGCCCTATTTTTGTAGGCTACACCAGAGAAAAGCAAAACTGTGAACACTTTTCAGATTCAGATACACAACACAAACCACTGACTGCTAAAAACGTATCACCTGCAACACTGAAAGTACAATTCAGCCTTATGAGTTCATTTACTATTTGGCTTTATTGCTCATGTTGCCAAAAAATTATTCACCTCTCTTAGTTATATAATCACTCATTAGGTTTACATGGATTAATTAAGAACTAGACTATCATCAACAGATTCAGGCCTTGACTTCCCAATAAATGTGTCAAATTTCATCTAATTGTATGTGGCATGGAATTGAACAGGCTAAAACAGGAAAAAAAAAAGAAGAAATATTGTACCTATAAGTTTTACTTTGCTTTAGGGAAGTGTGAAAGAAATTAAACTCTACAGTCTTCCTTGGGCAGATCTACAGGGGCAATGCAGTGTCATGTTAGAGATTTCTCAGATTGCACAGAGCGCACCAACATGCCTGTCTGGCATTGCACAGGGCTGTGGAGAGATACTAGCCCGTGCCTTTGAGTTGCAATGCAGAATAATGCATTTGTAATTTCCTGGCTCCAAAATGGGGTGATTTACACCCACACTTGCATGAAGTTAATCTACATAGCTCATTCTGCACTGCTGCAGTAGTATCTTTGGAGACTGCTACAAGATAATATAATGAAGATTGATATAGTCTGGTGAAGCAGTATCATGTAAATTAGACATCTTAGTTGGTTTATAGGCAGGATGTGGACATTTGTGAAAGGAAATACTAGGACTAGTATAAATGAAGTATGAATGGAAATGTGCATGTAAGCACCAGAAGAAAGAGTCTTAGAAGAATGGCCTATGATTTCAATGAAGAACATTTGTTCACAGCAATAAAATTGAGGAAAGTATTGTTTACCTCAAGACCAGAAGGTCTTCACTCACACAAAAACACAGCGCAGCCAGCCAGTGAGTGGAACACCCTCTAAATCTGGCAAAAAGAGGATGGCTGCAAGGTTACAGCATATCACATAACACCTTCCCTTTTCCTACAAACCTACCAAGGAAACAGACTGTGGGCATAAGGATGTATATATTCCAAACAAATAAAACAAGATAATGACCTTCCCTAAAGATTACGGAGGCTAACATAAATAAGGTTCTGAGGCAAAGAATCACCCTGTAATAACTAATGATTGCTAAGTGGTGCAAAAGATCTGCCCAACAACTATATTGGCAAGAACCTAAGAGACATGATGAAGACTTGCAAGCTGGCATCCTTTATTCTCTGTGTCACTCACAAATGATCCTGGCCAGATCACCTGAACACACATCCTAGTGCTTTCTATGTGGGTGTGAGTCAATGAATTCTATGACAGAATGAGTGGGAGTGGCCAAAACTGAAATATATCAGATCACCTTCTTCAAGGATCATCTTCCCCTTGCATGAGATCCGTAATATCATACTAATTTCCTACAGGGAGAAAGGGGTAAACGCTCTGTTATCAGAATCAGAAGTTCAGTTTTCCCTTATCTGCTCAGCAGCAAAATAACCACTCTGACTTCACTGCAGCAGGACATGTGCAGGACAGCAAACTGTTCCTACGAGATGATGACATCACAAACTTCTGCATTAATATAGGCCTGGCCAAAATGTCCTCTATTAGGATATCTAGAAACAAGTAAAGGCAGACTCAATGAACAAGATGGAAGACCCATTAAAAAAGAGAAGGAATATTAAGATAAAATTTAGGAGCACAGGGATAGGGTTAGGAAAGCCGAGCCAAGTCCATCAGCTACAAAAAGGCAACTAGGGAAATAGTGTGCCTGTTGCTGAATGCAAGGATGCCACAGAAAAGAGAAGGCTGCATGGAGACCTCATAGCAGCCTTCCAGTATCTGAATGAGGCCTACAAGGATGTTAGAGAGAGACTCTTCATCAGGGACTGCAGTGATAGAGCAAGGAGTATTGAGTTTTAACTTATATAGGGGAGATTCAGGTTAGATGTAAGGAAAAAATTCTTTGTGAGGGTGGTGAGGCACTGGAAGAGGTTGCCCAAAGAAGTGGTAAATGCTTCATCCCTGGCAGTGTCCAAGGCCAGGCTGGACAGAGCCTTAGGCAACATGGTCTAGGGTGATGTGTCCCAGCCCATGGCAGGGGGTTGGAACTAGATGATCTTAAGGTCCTTTCCAACCCTAACTATTCTGTGATTCTATGATTCTATGATACTCGATGCCTTCTTTGCTATGGTGTTCACTGATACCAGGTCCCTGAGACCAGAGGGAAAGTCTGGAACAAGGAAGACTTACCCTCCATGGGGGAGGATGAAGTTAGGGATCACTTGAGCAAAGTCGACATATGAAAGTCCATGGGACCTGGTCAGTGCCTGGATTTGACAGGAGTAAATAACAGTGCTGCAGTCTGTGCTATTTCCATTATCCAGCTGTTAGAAAAAGCAGTAGCCAGGTGCTATTTTTGTGTGAATTTATGCACTTTGGAAAGAAGATATCTAAGTAATTATAGTAGTTCAGGCTAATTTCTCTCTGACTTTTTGATGGTATTAAAGAGAAGGAAAAAAGTGCGATAGAATCTTCCATATAAATCTATAAAAACCATTACAAGATCTTAGACTGCAAGACAGCATTTCTTGAAATAATTGGAAACAGAATAAAACATTGATCCATGTAAAAAAAATTATTTGTTTTACAGATGTATACACCTCTAGACCAACACATGCACGTGCACATCTCGATACACAGACATATTCCGAACTTGTATCTGACTTGCCCTTAATACATGCAGTGATTAACACTGACAAAATACTCATTTTCTAGTAATAATTAAATTAATAATTAGAATTAGTATTTTCACCTATGTAACAAAACTCCCAAAAATTTCAATAAAACAGAAAGTTTGAATGTTGACTGTTCAGCTCATACAGAATTCTGGAATATTTCTATTTTCTGCAAGATTATTATTTTTTTTCCCTGAACATGCTATTTCTTCAAATAACAATATTGAATAATGACTTAAAAATGGTTAATTTAATTCTCATGGAATTATTTACAAAGCTAAGATCGTACTTTTTGAGGTTTTTCACTATCCTCTTGAATTTCATAAACTTTTATAATTACAACTTTATTTCTTTTCTGTGTTTTAAATAAAATTATTTACATTAAATCCACCATTATTTACCTTAGATGATCCAGTTCCTGAATAAGAACAAGATAATTGTGAGATTTTAATTTTTTAATAATGGAATTTCAGTGTTCATTAAGCTTGTTAGCAAGGCATTATGAACACTGCACTTCAAAAATTATGTTACCACTTATTTTTTTTACTGTAGAATCATACATTACATCACTCATGTTATTCCTCAAGAAAACAACATTGCATTTGTTTCAAGTCAGCTATCACTGTGTTAATGTTGCTTAGATACTGTAATTTTCAAGTTTAATGCAGTTTATGTAGGCATTTTACTTGCAAATAGCAAGCACTGCATCACAGAATACATACTCAGAAAACAGTTGTTATAATCTGCAATTTACAACCTATTATGGAGAAGGAATGGTGTAGTTTCTTGAGACAAGGTTTTATATGTTCAGCAATATCAAAGCCTTATCAAACTACCAACACATACCTGTTCCCAGGCAAAGACATGTTGATTGAAGTAGAACTGAATTTGTTCATTGGCAATGTTGATACAGAGTTGTTCAAAAGAATTTTTTTTGAAATTCTCAAAGCCAAAGATATCAAGAATTCCAATGTTCAAACCATCATCGTTTCCACTGCAAAGATCAAATAAACTTTCTATTGTTTTATCTTTATTTTACATTGACTAGCTCCTTTAGTATTTCACAGAAGAAAATAATGGGTCAAATCTGGAAGCCAGTTAAACAGGATAATTTTTGTTACAACAGATATTTCTTAAAGTAACAATCAATTTTTGTTTGAAAAAGAATAAATGCGCATCAACAGAAAGATGACTGTATTTGCAGACCAGATACACTGAATCAGAGGTCTGAGTCAACTGATTGGTGTATAGCAGATTTATAATTTTACTTTTAAACTAACATTTGCTAGTTATTATTCTATTGTAAAAAGCTGACTACAGTACTGAAACAACAGGCAGTTCTTTTTGTTTCTCATGTAATAGGAGGCTTTACTCATCAGCATCTTTGCAATTAAAGATTGCTGTCATTAAATATTACTTCTCCCTACTATTTACTCACAACAATTTTACCCACTAATTTCAACATTAAAGGTAAAAAAATGAAATGGCTAGACCTTTTATGCATCTAAGTAACTGCTTTAAGTACTGGAGTGTGATATTAATTTAAATTACCAATTAAGTTCCAGAGAAGTACTAGTGGTAAAAACACTGGTTTGAAATTTTAGCTAAGGTATTCTGGGAGATATATGGTCATTTCTGCAACTGGAAAAAAGTGCTAATTTTGTATTTATTTCCTGAAACAAAAAAATTAAGAGGACAAAATTTTATATGAAACTGAAGTTGACATTGGTGTGTTTTCCCTAGCTAAATTAAAAAAATAAATCACAGTCTATCCATAAAACCCATTTGAGGGGCTATCTGTAAGCAGTATTAAATTATTTTTTAAAATAAAATAATAAGGAAACTAGATATGAAGAACCAGCCTCAAGATACTCATGAACAGCAGCTGAACCTTTTTGTGAAGTCCATCTCAAAAATGGAAGTGTTTAATTGTTGAGGGATCAAAAGTATTTGTTGATTTTCACCTGAATTTGGTTAGTATTTTATCTGCCTATAAATTACATTTTTGGTGAATACACTGATGACATTTGTCTGTCTTGCTCCTTCTCAAATCTAATTATATAAAGATAGAAAATACAAATTATTTTAATACCACAAAACCAAAGCAGATTTCTGGGCGGGTTTTTTTTTTTTGTATAGTGACTATGTCAGATCAAGCCTTCTTCCTCCTCACCAGCATAATAAGTATTCAATTGGAAAAGGGCTCTATAACAGGTATATGAGAGAGAGACATAGGAATGAATTTTATCCTATCACTTACTGATTAAAGTTCTATTTATTGATGCTCTGCTGTAACCAAATATTTGAAAGTTTAGACAAATGTTAGGATTGCAGCCTTGACTGCAAAACAAAGCTACTTATTACTGATATTCCTCTTCAGGTAGTTGTAAGTTTGCCTATTTCCACTGCCACTAGCAGCCATAGAGAGCTCTGACCAATAGGATCTCCAATGCAAGCCACAAAATGTGTTATATTCTCATTCTCAACATCTTTCTTGTCTCTGTGTTTAAAATGTCACCTTGTAAGGGTATAGGGTGGATGTTAATCTCAGTAAATGTGTTTGGAAACTACTCTCACACATACAGGAAACCACACTCATAACAGTGACAGAAGCAATGGCATCATGCAAATAAGAGTAGAATTTCATCTATGTAATCAACAGGTGAATGTCAAAAGTTGACCCTCAAAAAGTATAAATGAAAAAGTAGTTAGTATGCAATTTATGAAGGGTTAAATGATTAAAGGTCAAACAGGAAAACACCAGACACCTGTGCTATCTGTGCCTACTGTATTTTCACTATGTAGTCTGATTAGGCTAAAACTTTTTTTTTTACATGGTGGTGTTATAAACAAAAAGGTAACAGAGAAAAAGTGTAGGAAGATATTAAATGCTCTAGTGTAGATGATACTATTCCCACAGAAAATCTGTCTTTATTCTTGAAAAGCTTCTTTTACCTTAAATGCTTGTCAGGTTTGAGTAAAGTGTTGATGCGATTGACTATCCAGCTAAAGAGGCGCCCATACAGTGCTTTGGCCATGGCATCTCTGACATCAGTGGCTTTTTCCACAGTGTTGGGACGAATAATTGTCTCTCCTCGAGTCACTACGCAGTGAGAGGTGAGGGCCTCTTGTAGTTCATCTGCCTGAATACACAGCAAGGATGCACCTAGAAAGGAAGGTCACAAGCATAGCTCAGAAGGAGATTTTTGAAGGAAAGATATGCATTTTTGCAATCAAAGCTGCAAGTTCATTGTATGATAAGAGCCAAATCAAAGTCTTGAACTATGACTAACGAGGATGTTCATGCCAAACAAGAGTCAGTATCTAACTTATTCACCAACCTTCCTAGCTTCCACTGCAGTCAACAAGTAAGTGATTCAAAGCAGAAGCCTTTAGGTTCTAAAGTGCTTTACCAAGAAGGCTATTTCTCCAAACTTTCTACAGTGAAATGCTAGGGAATCTAGGTGACTACATCAAGAGTATGTAAGGTGTGAGATGTGAATATCTCAGTTATAATCTATCCACATAAGCCACTGCTTCCCTCCTTTTGAACCAAAAAAGGGGTACTTTCTTCCCATTTCTACGGTATTTTTCTGCCTGTTTTTCTGCAGGAAAACATGTAAGAAGATACTGTGAAGACTTTATTATCTCCCTGCCTATAATTACTGAGAAAGAGTAGCAACTTTCTTGAGAATCTTTGACCCTTTCCTTCCTCTGCCTTCTGGCAGCCTAGAGCGTAAGGTATCCCTTCCAAAGAATTAGTGATCCAAATTTCAACAGACACATGTGGGGAACAAGCAATGGGTAATGTGAGAAAGAAAAAACTATTCAACGTGTTAATGAGGTTCTCCATCAAATGTTCAAATAACCTTGGAAAAATTCTAGAGTTTTTATTTCCAGGCATTTGCAGTATTAGTCATGTTTCCTGAATGCCAGTGAGCTATTTAGTCAAATGAGGTGCATAACATGGAAAATTTTTTCGTTTTGTATGTGCAATCATGTGGTCTTGGAATTATCTATCTTCAGTATTTAATTATTCTTGCAAAATTTCCATGTGAATACAGTTTTCCCTGATAACTCACTTGCAAGAAAAGAAATTTGCTATCAAAAGTAAAGGAAAATAATCTTAAATCAAGAAAAAATACTCACAATTCTCAAGGGCTACTGGATTGGAAATGTTGCTCTTGTCAATCATATGTTCAGATACTACTGCAGAAAATTCAATGTTACCCACATTTAAAATGGCAGCCAGGACACTGTACACACTTCCAAGTTCCTGAAAAGTATATTAAAAAAGATGTAATACTTAATAGCCTGACAGATTTACCACTCTGGTTTGTGTGATGGGCATGTGCATATATTCTTCCTGTTATCTGCCACATGCCCACCGCTTTTAGGAATACTTTCTCAGCAGATATATTTCTTTGCCTGTTCTGTACTCAGCATAGACTTTCAAGACACCCAAAGTGGGCAAGACAAACTATAGCCTAATCTCTCTTCCACACTTGTCAACAGGACAGGATTGACACTGATCAGGGAAAGCACAAACCAGCGGTGAACACAATCCTTTCACACAGAAAGGATTCAGAGGTTATTTATAGCAAACCTTTACTGTGCCTGCAGGCACAACCATGTCTAAGAATGTTATACCTAAATCAACAAAAACATAAAAAATTCTGCATCTATGTTTCTTGGATCATGGAAATAAAGGTACCCCAAAAAATAGGTCTGCAATGGCTCCCACTGACATAATCAGAAAAAGTTTCACTGGGAGAAGAGTGAGACCTCACATCCCTGATTTAACAAAGCACCTGACCCTTCAAAACGTCAGTTAGGAACTGTGTGTTCACCAAAGAACTTAAGCACAGACTTTAACATATTTAAATTTCAAATGATTTAGTAGGTTCTGAGGAGGGATTGTGCCTTGCAAAAAGACAAATATCCATCTGGACATTGAAGTGAGACATACAGTAAATTATCTTAAGTACTTATGTATGACAAATAAAATCAGATTTGCAAATAATGAAACAACGCTTTCATTGCAGGTTTGACTTAGACCTGAACTGTGAATTTTCATCTGTACTGTGAACGTTTCCCAGTATACTTGATGATCCCTTGAATATCTTCCACTCAGAAATGCTGAGTTCCTGTAAAGGAGACTCTGTTTTAAGCTAAGAATCTCTGGCACTATACATTTTGAGGTATGCATTAATAGCATATTTTACATATAGCAGGTTTATAAGTTTCATAGTAGTTTTATATGAAGCAGTTTTTAAAAATATAATTGGTATTTTGTAATGATAGACTTTTCACAGCATTTTGTTCCTTACATTCAATAGTTCGCTGGTACCCTTGTCAGGCATCATTTACTCAGATAAAATCCTTAATTGCTCTAGAATACTTGAGCTTGTTTTCAACACTTTCAGAAGTTAATCTAGCAGTTAATAAATTAATTATTCCTGTGACAGCAAGGCAAACTACATAAGCTCACACTAAAACATTATGCTTAGGATAACTGGTATGCAGTTTACCTAGGTTTTAAGCAATCACTTTCATTTTAAGCTTAGGGACACAGATGAAATGCAAAGAAATGCATAGCTTAACTTCTGCCATTATGCTGTACAGTGCATATAGCGGCTGACATTTTTGTGCCCTTTTCCAGAGTGTTTGAAATATGGCTTGATCTGTTTCATACAGTGTGATTATTGTTCACCTCAGGCAGTCCTTTCCTATTAATTTTGCCATGCAGCCTGAAATAAACCAGTGTGATTTTAAGGCAGGGAGAATCGACAGTAGTTATTATTAAAGCCTGCCAGTCAGTTAAAAAGTTTTTCAAAGAAATGAAGCCCTGTTTAGGTCTCAGTTTTAACTGGAGTGCAAAAGATATTCTGTCCAACGTATTCTGCTAATAAAACATGGAACATGCTTATACAGAACCTCCTCTGTGCACTGGCATGAATGTCAAAACTGAAGGCTGCATTACTAAACAGTGAACTTACTTAGAGAAGAAAATCATTGTTTTGAGGTATCTTTTTCTCACTGAAAATGAACTGTCTCTGCACATGTATCCTGTATCAGAATCTCAGTGGGGAAAGGTGACTTCTCTGTTCCTTCACTTGCAAACACAACCTCAGACATGCTAATTCACCCTGTGGAGAATGTAACACAGGCTAAGATGGATGGGGCTCACATGTAACCACAATCAGATTGCCTGTGGTACTCAACCTGCTTCTGAAACTGTGGGGGTTCTACAGGAGAGTAATTCTTTACAGATTCAGTTAACGGTGGCTTGCTGAGTTAATCAAGTAAAGATCCATGCTAGAACTGCACAATGCAGCCAGTGACCTAGTTCTAACTGGATCTTCAGTATATAGGAAGGTTTCTTTTGGATGGTCAAGGTTATTGTTTCCATCCATCCAAGTGAACAAAAGAACTGGGAACAAAACCAGGGCTGCTGCTTTTCATGGTATAAATTAGGACTTATCAAGGTCTCCAGTGCTGTGACAAAACTGCTATCAGTGCTGAACTGTGCATCCTTCTGGATGCTGCTTCTGGAAAGGTGAAAGTACAGATATGAAAAGGTGCGATAGTACAGGTGTGAAATTACTAAGTACAGTTGTGAATAACCATGTAAAGGAGAAAGAGACTGTGAATGCCACTGCTACTACAACTTAATGCAAAAGTAGTATGGAGGAACAGAATAGATGAATAAATCTGTTCTGCTAGCTACTCAAATATTTACATTGAGGGAAGCCATAAATATTCTACCGGAGTAATTTTCTGTGAAAAGGTCCTTACAGCACACAGTTTTGTCAAAGAAATTAAAATACACATCCATTCTGCAGCACAAGTGCTGTGTTTCACAGGTCATACCCCTACTATCACTTGTGATAAATAAAGCCAGTGGTAACCTCAAGCTGTGATGCATCACTTCCCCTAAGAGAGAACCAGGGTGCAGGATGGGGTTTCCTTCCCTTGCATTCTACTTTATAAATCCAGAGGCTTGTTTTTATTTTAATTATACCAAAGACAGCCTGAGGAGAAGAGCTTAATAGCCAGCAGAGCAATGATGTGAGATAATAAAGAAAGAATGGGTTCGGTTAATGTTTAGTGATGAGATTCATTCCAAAGGGATGTAAAAGCTTCATTCAACTTTACCCCTGGAGTTGTGAAAATGTATTGAGTTCATCAAAACTCAGATCAACCCAATGAATTTTTAGAATTCACACCATGGATTTCATCTTAAAACAGAGATGAGACTCATATTCACAGGCCTAAAATGATAGGCTAATAAATAGTTACAGCATCATTTTCTATGCATTTAATTTGCAAAAGCCCTTTTTTCCTCAATTACTCAGCTGTGCTGTGTTCACTAATTTCAAAGTCTTGTTGACTAATACCATTTTATTAGATTATCAATGCCTTGAAACCTTAAAAATTTAAATGTGGTAATATAACAGTAAGTTGACCATGCAATATCCTAAACAATAAACACACCACTGCTAAAGGAAGAAAATAACAAGGGAGATTATTTGAATGCTTTATATAAGTTCTTCCTGATTAAGGTAGCTGTGAAAGTTCATCCCAAAAGGGGGTTATCATCACTCACCTCCAGTGTAAAACCTATGACTTTGAAGCACTGTTCAATTAATTCAAACTGCGACTTATAAAAGCTATTGTTCATGAAATCTTGCACTATTCTGAAATGATCGTTTTGCAGATATCTGAAAGAGTTGATGGATACAGAGTTAGAATATAAATGAGCTTAAGATTTCAACACTGCATTTCTTAGTAACCAATTTATGTTAAAATAAACTGCATTACCTGGGAGGTCTATATTCAGGCAGTTTATAATGTGCCAGTTTTTTCTTTTCTGCCAGACCAGCATAAATATAATAAAAAATATGGAAATTTCTCTCGCCTCTGAAACAAGAGAAACAACAAAATGTTTTAGTAGTGTAACCAGGTTACATTTACTGATGACATACATGCTATTATTAAATGCTATTTTAATAATAGGCAAGCCTCATGCAAACTGACAGAACACTCTGAAAGAAGCTTTATTACATAAATTCCTGTGAAGTGAACACCCTTTGTGTGCCTCTGTGTGTATGTTCTGAAGCTGCCAGGGTGGCTGCTCAGTGTTACAGCCAGCTAAATGCTGCTCTACCAGGGATGCAATTGGTAGATGCTGGGTGAGATCTTGCAGTTTGCTCACCCACCTGTATTAAATAAGCTGCTCAACCTCCCGTTATTCAATAAAAATCTTTTGACCATAGGAGAACTATACATTCCTGGTTCACCGAACCCAGTATGTTTGCTGTGTCCTTTAGCCCTGAACCAAGAAAGCACAGAAGCAGACATTCAGCAAATGGCCTTATTACTTAGCATGCTTTGCCTAAAAGCTAGGTGCCCAAACCCAGAAGAGAAGCTTTATTGTGCATCCAAGGTTCCAGTGCACCATATGAAGAAGAACTGGATGCTTAGGTGGAAATTTGCTACCATCACTGAACCCTGAGATAGTCACTATGAAATGGAAAAAAGGAACTGTGTTCAAACCCCTGCTTTCTGCATGAGCTGATGCATGTGTCTCAGGAGCACCAATACATGCTTCTGTGAAACAGGATCACAGCCCGGTGCACTCCTGTCTGTGTGGGTGCCTAGATCACAGGCAACTTAGTTTCTGTATTTTACTGTGGACAGTCAGCAGTAGAAAACAAGATCAATTTAAGGAGTAAGAGCAGATCCCTTATCTTCCCCCTCAGAGTCAGTCCCTCCCTTATGGTTACATAAGGTTGCATAGCCATGCTTTGCACAGTCTGAAACCTCACAATGTCCTGATACTTTGTGTACTCCCTTGGAAAGGTAGGAGAACCTGCAGGTTCAATCTCTTGGCTCGAACTGAGTCTGGAACTTGAGTCTCCCATTTTCTGGGTAATCAGTCACTGGGTTTTCTGCAAAAAGTCATTCCTAGCTCTCCATGTAAGTTCGGGACTCATGCTCTTGCAAAAGAGCAGAACAGACACAAACAGCTCCAAGTGCCCTTGGAAGTTTATGCCATAAAATATAACCTCTTAGGGTGACTCTAATGCTGAATACTTCAGTGGCATTTTCTTGTGATTTCAGGCATCTAAACACCTACCTAAATAGCATCTGAGGCATGTAAATGCTTTGCTGACTTCCTGTCTCAGCATGTGGCTAAATATAAATTGACAGCCAAAGAATAAACCCATGAAAATTTATGAAAACGGTGGTATTTTAAGGAAAAAGCTCATTTTATTCTGAAAAAGAAGTATCTGTGCTTATGCTCAGCTGTGGGAAAACCCACCATTTCATAAAACTGCTTTAACTTTAAATTGTTTGTTGAAACATTCCAAGTGATAATCTGATGTTCTTCATGTCACAACCCTACAAGAGGCAACAAGATCATGCAGAACTACAAAATGAGTAAAAATGAGTAAGTGATCAGCAAGGGGAAAAATTTAGATCACTGACAACATTCTTTGTCTCAAAGTTTGTTTTTTTCTATTATTATTTTTATGGCAGAAATGGAGTTGCCAAAATATTTTTACCTGGTTGTGCTATGTATTAGGATAGAAAATACATGTCAATAATTTAAATTAATTGGAAACGCCATTTAAGTTTTCTGTCATTTTATATTACGGGATACACACATGACAGAAATGGGTCTGTTCTGTTTTTGGTTCATAAACCCTAATAATCAGATCCTACTAGATACCCAAAATGGAAAATGAGCACTTTGCAAACAAAGCTACAATACTAGAGGAAATGCAGAGGAATTAAATCCAAGTAATATACTTAGCACATTACTCAAACTTCCACAAAGAAAGGTATAACTGAATTATTAGAAACCTTTTAGAATCATAGAATCCTAGAATAGTTAGGGTTGGAAAGGACCTTAAGATCATTTAGTTCCAACCCCCCTGCAACACCTCACACTAAACCATGTCACCCAAAGCTCTGTCCAACCTGGCCTTGAACACTGCCAGGGATGGAACGTTTGCAGCTTTCCTGGGCAACCCATTCCAGTGCCTCACCACTCTCACAGTAAAGAACTTCCTCCTTATATCCAATCTAACCTTCCCCTGTTTAAGTTTTAACCCATTACCCCTTGTCCTATCGCTACAGTCCCTAATGAATAGTAACTCTTCAGCATCCTTACAGGCCTCCTTCAGATACTGGAAGGCCGCTATGAGGTCTCCACGTAGCCTTCTCTTCTCCTTTTAATTCTTTACACATTATGATACACTTTATATATCATATTTGCATTTTTATGAGATTGGCTTAAGTAACCCAGGAGGCAGCGAAAAAATCAGAAGCAGTTTTCAGCTACCTTACAGATTTATAAGCTATTCATGTATCATTTATAAGAAAAAATCTCAGTACCTTATTCATCTTCGTATTTTGATCCAAGATAATTTCCTACATTGTAGTCCTACTCCATAGCTCCCAAATTAGGTCAAATATAATTTTTTTGTAACCCCAAATTAGGCCAAACGTTTTTATACTTACACTGCCTGGTGGACAACTCTGGATTTTTCAAGGAGATACTCTGAAATCTGAGCTCCTACTACAGTGCCACCACAAGTGAATTTCATTTCCAAATACTTTCCAAATCTGCTCGAGTTATCATTGATGATAGTGCCTGCATTTCCAAATGCTTCTACAAGGTTATTCACCTGGAGGATCTTCTCCTGTAGAGTCCTGTTATTAGCCTGGATATGGAAAAGACAATGCTTAAAATTATCAGTAATCATTCAAAAACATTCATTCTTATTTCTTTCCTTTTCTAGTTGGTATTGTGAAGTGTGACATCACTAGGGAAGCCATTCCTATGTGAATCATATGTAAGTACAGGCATGCTTAAATCATGAAACCTGTCAGAATATAGCAATCTGCAGAACTAAGGGCTGGCTGGAAGAGGTAACACACACAATGATAATGACAACACCAGAAGTAATCAGTTTCTGCGGCCCAGCACTCTGAGATGGCTGGCCTGCTTTTAGGATCCTTGCTAGCAACTGCTTACTGCTGCAATGAACCATACCAATAGATCAGATTGCTTGCATCTCACCTGGGACTTGCAAAAATGCCATTTTATTTAGAAAACTATGTGGTCACTTCCCAGAATGACCGTGTTCCACTGACAGCAATCTGGTTGTGGAAGGAGGTGAAAAGCTAGAAGATGGTTTTATTTGGTACAGTTAGGGTGATTTGAAGACACTCAGTTCAACAACGGCAGACTAAGTCACAGCCCTCACTGCAGTGGGTACTTTACTGCAAAATCCTCAACATATTTCCAAATGACATTAGCTCAGGAGGGAGGAAGGGGTAGACAGATCTGCATCATGTTCCAATCTGAAGCCACAGAAGTTCTTTGCAAAATACATTACAGTCTTGCCCTCCTACCAATGCCCTGTCCATAGGTTCAGTCAATTAGGTCTAAGAGCGAAGCCTTACAGAGAAACCCCTTTTGAAACATACCTTGCCCAGGACAGTGAGCTGCTGAACCAGAAGATGGGCACTTTGTGTCTTGCCAGCTCCACTTTCTCCAGAAATAACAATACACTGAGGAGAACAAGAACATGACTCTGAGCTCACTACATATCTCAGCCAAGCAAAGGATATAATTAAGACAACCTCATCTATACCTGGTCAGAGTTGTACGTCACCATGGACTGATAACCTATGTCAGCAACTGCAAAAATATGAGGAGGGTTTGCAGTCCGTTTGGCTCCAATATACAGTTTGGAATGCTAAGTGTGGGAAAAAATGAAAACATTATCAGCTGTCCCTTAACAACCTTTTGTTTTTTTTAAATCACAGTTGAATTTTATTTTCAGATTAGAGTACAGCATGCCGAGGTTACCAACAGTGATGATTATGCTATGAAACTCAAATTATCAGAAGAAAATTTAACACTGCCAGACATCAAGGACCAAATTATAATTTAATTATTTTTCCACTTCTCATCTGTTTAGTATTTCTGCATGATATTGATATCAACACTTAATAACTTTTCTGTACCTACAGTATCTGATAATTAATAATGCAAAATTCTTGTATGACCAGATCCTCATATCTGTTGCCTTTTGTATAATGGACAGGCAAATTCATAACAAGTTAAAATTTTACAGGGCTGCTTTGTAAACTGGCTGATCAATTAAATGGCTATGCCTTTTCCAGCATTCTTGGGAGCAAATGCCCCTAGCTCCTACCTCCAGCCATTTACAGTTCTCCAAGGGAAATGGACTCCCTCCCACAGAGAGGAGTAAGATTCACATGGAAAAAGGTACCTCTCTTTAGAGATACTACTTCTGAACTAGCTGCTATGGGCAGCTAGCACCTTTACGCTCCATGGGGTTCCAGTCAACAAACCTCATGAAGTTTAGCACAATTTACCTCAGAATGAATTTTGAAAGTCACTAGAAGAATAACAATGTCAGAAACCTATTTCTATCCATTGATCAAAATGAACAACTTCCTCAAATATAGCTGTTTGCACTTCAGACATGATACAGACATTATACTATAAAGATATCAGAAATCAAATTTTTTTGAGTTTCTCATTCCTTTGCTGAAATTCAGTATGTGATGAAAATGTATGTCAACATGCACATAACTGTATTGGCAATTCTGGTTTTCAGAGTGAACTGATGTAATCTCAAGAATGGTCTTAGTTTATACTTAACACAAATATTTATACTTTAATGGAAATCAGTGCTAGTTTAAAAGAATCAAACCTAGATATTCACACCTGTGAAGAATAAATATCTATGTTCCGAAATGGATTAACAGCAATAAGAATGTCTCCAACATAGGTGTAGATCTGATCCTTGGCATAACCCTTCTGCAACTGCTCTGTTACTGTGTTCTGATGGAGAAAAAACAGAAACATTGAATCACATGAGTTAAAAAAAGAGTATTAGGAAAATGGATAAAATATATAGTTACAACAAGAAAGGATGGAGAGGGGAGGTACTAATAGTCAGCAATACAGGCGATCATGATGAAAAGCGAGTAACACTTTCAAACACATTGCCATTCCTAATTTCTTGCATCCAAACTCACTTTGAACAACACATACTTACAGATCCACAAGTGGCTGTAGGAAAATGAGCTAATAAGTACTGCTGTAACTCAATTAATCAAAGGTTTCTGTAAGACAGTCCTGTCTTCTTTTCTAACACTACAGCTTCGTGTAATTCCTTATGCAAGAGCCATATGCTTGAATTCATAACTGCCATTACAACTGGTCTAACATCACTCTCACTTATGATAAGACACAGATTTGAACTGTTTGGACCTTTCTATATTAACAATCACTCTCTGCTGTGATTGTTCTTTGCTGCTGGAGACACAGCTCTCCCTGAACCAAGAAAAAAAAAAAAGAGCCATAGTGGCACACTCAATTTCTTGACATAATTTCCCTCAGGTTCTTCTGCATAGACCTGGGTATGTAATAAGCCTGATTAGGTTTCCAATCAAAACGAGACATAGAGCTGGATGAAGAAATTCAAACCAGCCTTGATACTGTTTTGAGGTACATGTAAAAACATTTAGGCTCTATTCCCGCTGGAACAGAAGGACAAGCAGCAGAGGACCTCAGAAGGAATTGATTTTCCTCCACTTCTATCTGTTCACAGTGTTGTGCACCGTGTTCTGGTTAATAACACTTAAAACCTGAATTCTCAACAGCTGAAGAGGTTACATTTCGCAAGGAAAACACAAGGAGAAAACTTTGATTTGCAAGCAACTTGACAAACTTTTCCCTTTTTGGTTTTGAATGCTGTTTTGCTTTTAGCCATAACCAGATTCACACTAACACATTTTTTTAAGGGGAAGTTCCGCCCTTTTTACAATTATTTCTTGCACTGATAGAAGGTGTCCTGTTTTGCTGTTCTGATGGGCTATCTAAACTGGAAGAAAAGTTTGAATGGAAGAAAGGAGACAGTTTTGAGAAGCTGCCATTCATACGTGAAACAGGTTTTAAACTGGATTTGATTTAGTAAAATATCATGTGGTCAAATGATGCCTTTAGGTGGAGGCTTCCTCAGAATGCTCACCCTCAGAAGAGATGAGATGCTGAGATACACTTCTAGTTCATCTGTTTTTTTGTGTCTTCTCTTTCACTCAGACTTTTTATACACTTCATGCCAAAAGATAAAAAAGTCTCACAAGCATATGCTACTCTCAATACTAAAAAAAAATGCTTAAATCTCAGCTTTGTGCAGTAGATGAAGTTTGGATTAGCTCTATTAATATTACCTAGACATTAAACTACATAAGCAAGCTCTTGGATGATGGAAGATGTTCTGCGGACTTTCAGCATTATGCAGTCTACCAGTCTGAGTCACATTTACTAGTCTGGACTGACAAAGAATGTACTGGAGAAGTTTTACAGATAAGAGAATGTGAATTATAGTTTATGCACAGCCCAGCAGAAGAAGAATAGCAGTTTGTTTACAACCACTTATGGCATCTAAGACCTGCAGATGATGTGCTATAGCCTGGCTCTTCTTTCTGGTTTTGAAGCTTCGAGCATAAACACAACAGACTTCTCCCCTTACTTAAGCATGCTCCCCTGCTCCTAGTGGACTCATTTTCAAACCTTGACAAAACAGTGAGATCTGCATCAGTAATATTGTCAAAAGTTCACAAGAATGCATTGACAGGTCAGAGTGCCATTGCTCTCTATGCATCTTCACCACAGTGAGAATCCAGCCTAGGGTAGTAAGCTAGTTTAAGACCACTCTAAATGTTGAAGCAACAGGGGAGAAGGTGGTTGTTCTTGGACCTGAACTAATTTCAGGTTAGCACATCATTGCAGACTAGCTACTTAGCTATAATAACATCCAGCAATAAAAACCCTGTTAAGCAAATAGTGCTACAATACTTTTCGGTCTTGGGCTGTAACTGCAGAAGCTATTTTAGGTTTGAGTTGGAACTATTGCTGCAGAATGGTAAATCTAAAATATTTGGCATAAACTGGTAAAATGCCATTGTTTACACTTACACACTTGTCACAAGTGTGACAACATAGCTGAACTTGAAAATCAACAGCACACCGTTGTGTTCTAATATGTAATTCCCCCCCTTCAGGAATATGTGAAAAAGGAGATTCTTACCTCATCCAGTACTTCCAAGGTTGCTAAATCATCTACCTCTTCCTGGTTTGAAACTAATGTCTTACTGTAGTTCCCTTTCTTTGTATGAATACGTTCAAATCTAGAAAAGAAAGACATGCGATTTCCTGATGTCAGGAAACACAGAGAAGATCATGCATCTGTAACCATCCTGAAAGCAATTCAACCAAAAACTTCTAGCTTTCCATTGTTCTGAATTCAAACACACAAATATTTGAATGACAGGACAAGATACAACTTCTTAGTGTAGCGCACCTGTAATTTACAACTTAAAATCTATGGTTTGATCACACAGCTGATATTATGAAGAAATTTTTGACTGTACAGATCCCTGCTTGATAACACGCATACATCAGCTGCAAGACTGGAGCTATGCAGCACAGAGGAAAAAATAACATTTTTAAAACATGTAACAGTCAAACTCTGGCACCTGCCTGCAAGAAGAAAAATAACCCAGATAAAAATCATGGATAGGACAAATCCAGGGGTGTATGATGAAATAGTAGGGCAAGGATGATGTAGACAAAGCACCCAGGAATGAAACACTTCTAGCTCAGCAATGACAAATACCTAAAACCTGGCTGAGGTGACCACACTGTAGAGCAAAGTGCTACAGAACCAGATGTATGTGAAATACATCCTGATCAGGGAGAATTTTCTTGGGCTCTACAGAAAAAAAGTGAAATTTCTTTGCTCTTTTAGTCGAACCAAAGAAAACTTTATTCAGTCTTATAAAAATAGGCAAGAAAATTCCCAGAGACTTGGATTAGTCTCTATCCAAGAGTAAAGGCATTGCAAATCAAAGCAAAAGCAGCAGAAAATGCAAGGTTTACAATTCACATTAGTTATACTTGCTTTATGAGATGGGTAAAATCAGGGAAAGAGAAACTGGATAAGCAACAGCAGAGTTCACAAACTGAATCAAGCTCAGATGCGCAATATGTCACAAGCACAGAAAGACTATCAAGTAAATCTGATCTCCTTATATGACCTCACTCCCCTTAATACTATCGGTAGGAAGGCATTTCTCAAACACAACTAGATACAGTTGTAAGAATGATAGTGAGGCCCAATTACATGGAGGTGAAAAGCAACACATGGTCCTGTTACAACATAAGCAGTGCAAACAGACAAAAAGAGATGCAGGAGGAGTGTGTCTATGTGTGGAAAGAAAGACAGGTTTTGCTGCAAGAGATAGAAAACTGGGCTGTAATCTGGTATGTATTTAAATACATTGAAGCAGAAAACACACAGGAATGCAAGCAGGCAGCATCGAAAGGGATGAGTCTGGTGCAAAGCAATCACAATTCTCCTAAGTCTGACCTCTTCTTCCCTTTCCTTTGGATCCCATTTTTACCATGAGAGCTGTCCTGGTAGTTCTGTCCTTAAAAAAACACTGTGAGACAATTTTTGGTTGCATGTACACCCAGGTTGTATTAAAAAGGATGTGGTAATATAAAGATTTAAATTCACTTGTCAGCCTTGCATGGTTTGCTGGTGCTTGGTTTGCATTTACCAGCTGAAGGATAGTATTGCATTCACAAGCCAGGTATACAGGGAAAATCCTACCCTGTCAATGGAAATGCGCCCTCACTATAGCCCAAGCTCCCATTGATACTTTTTTTAACAGTTGCAGTTCAAAATTTAAATTTGGACAGTTGAAACAATTTCTCCTTTGTTCCTCCATGAAGGTCATTTTGTGCTCCTCGAATGCATCTAATATCAGTATGACTTTGAGAAAGACCTATCAATACACACATGAAGGAAAGATGCAGGAAGTGCAGGACTATCGCAAGCTCTGCTGTTCTAATTTTTACATTGCCAAAGGAAAACCCCAAACACAACATCTGCCAAGCTACGCTTTACATTTCTGGTGGAATTGTTACACATTGAGTACTTTTTTGTTTGTTTGTTTAAATGTTACTGCCTATCAGTGAGAGAGTGATATTTCCCAAGATTTGTTTCAATTACCATTTTTCATTTAATGTAGGAAGCTGACAACTGCCTTGCAAGAAGGGACAGGAATGCTCCAGTCATGGAGACTTCTCTATTTTCCATTTTTTTCTTTTAAGGAAACGGTCTCTGTTTATGGCAGGGAAGCTAAATTACATAAAATTGATTCTCCTGTAATCCTCTTCAGCTGACATTATGATAACACTAGCGCTTGTTAAACCAGATTTTATTGTCCATTCTCCAGAGTACAGCAGAGCAGCAGATTTGCAGAACACAATATTTTTCTGCTTTGCTGTCAAAGGGCACCGTCCCCTTAAGGGCAGTTATACTGCTTCTTCTGCTAAAACTCCACTGCTTAAAACCCCCCATATCAATGCTGTTGATATCAATACTGAAATTTCATTATCATCATGCACATAGACATTGTGAACTGAAATAACCACGTTTCTCTGTTCAGAAATTATTCATTGGAGGCATCAGATCTTACAGCCATGCTCAACAAGCAATTTAAGCAGCTAAAGGCCAGAAACATCTTCCCAGTATGGACAAGAAAATGAGTCAAGGCAGCATTGTTTCTGTGCATCCTCCTTCACACTCCCTGCTTATCTTTCAAGATTCAGTTAAATCAAAATGAGGCAACTGCAGCTTTTTCTTCTTCAAATTGTCAGAATGTATTCAAAAGATTTCTGATAGTTCCAAAAATACCATGAAAAGAAAAGTGTGATTCATGATGCTTCGTTGAACTCTCTGCCTAAACTGGCTGGAGACTCATCTATAGACTAAAAAGTGACAGGAAAAAGGCTGGCTTTGGTCTGGGTGTAAAGAAGAAACTAGAAATAATCAGGTTTTCTGTAAGGTGAAGGTGGGAACAGCTGTACACCTCCCAGTAGTTATAAAGAACGTTAAAAGTGACAAACAGAAAAGAACAAACAAAAACAACACAGAGAAACCTGTACAGGGTCTGTCACTGCTGGTGATTCTATTTCTCTGGAGGCTGCGCAGAACAATACACATTTAAAATCAAAATTTTCTCTTCAGCAGATGTATCGGGTGGAATATGCTTAAATAAAACTGTAGTCTTACGTCAATGCAAAATCTGCACCTGAATTTAGGAAAGTGTATTGATGTGACTCCAGCTGTATGCGCACAATGCTTCGCAGGAAAACCTGCACTCCCTCTATGTTTAGATGATTGGACAGCACTGGCTGCAGTCTCAGGGAGCTGTGCCCAAGCTTATGCAATGTTGCTGAGAGCACAGCACTGCCCAGCAGAGCTATGGGGCTTTTGATTCAGAGGTGGTCCATGTCCAGCCAACTAGGTCATGTCCTGCTCTGCACAATCTGTTTGCCAAACCCCATGCTGGTTTACCATGCCCGGCAAAAGCAGATTATTGGTCCTTCATAATCTTCATAATAGTCTCAAGAGATGGCTGTATCCCTGACAATTTTGAGGGAAAAATATGTGTTCTTAACTGAGCAAATAAGAGATCTCTAAAAGGACTCTTTGGGATTAGTTCTTTATTGCCATCATGAGTGAGGCACATGCTTTCTGGTCAGAACCATACTGAGAAGATGAAGGTGAAGGTCCAAAAGCAAGTGATGCCTGGTGAGGTGTCCCATCTTCAGGAGAAATGAGCTGCTGAGCACATGGACTGACACAACAGTAAAGTAGCAGTTGTGGACCTTTACTCCCAGGGAGGCCTGAATGCAGGAGTAACTTCTTTCTCCTGTTTTGCTTCAGCAGGTAAACTATTCATCATTCAGGCATTGCTGCTGTCCATTGTATTTCATGGAAGGAGATTCTTACTCTGCTGTAGAGATGCGTATTAACTAAACACATGGGACTGGAGGTTGTGTTGCCAGAAACCCTTTAGCGCTTCTACAGCCTGAAAGCAGTTTGCAGCATAGCTGTCCTACAAAGCCCACACTGAATTACACTGAGACGAAGAAGTGGCTTGAAGTGCTGAAGGACTGGTCTGGCACTCTGAACCCTCATGTTTAAGGCCCTACTCTGATACACATTTCATCTGGAGACCTTGACCAAGACAGCACTGGACTCTGTGTGAGCTGTCTTACTCTGCTCCTCACTCTGCATTAGCTAAGCTAGTGTGGTGATTTCCCCTCAGCTACAATCTGCCCTGCAGATTTGGGCTTAAAGGATTGCTGTCAGCTGCTTTCCACTTGCAGAATGACTCAGAGAGATAGAAATAGAGAGAACACCCAGAAAATAAGTTACACAAGTCTCTGCAATCAGGGAAAGTCGTGAAAAGAAACTATATAGTACTCCCTGCTTTTAACAGGGGAGAATAAATTCACCGCCACCTTTGTGCATGTTGTACATGAACTTCCATAAACTTATCTCCCTGAACTTTCCAAATAGTTAAACAGAGCAACTGTTTTGCACCCTGTCACTAGATTTTAGTGGTACCCCTGCATGACCAATACAGTAGTACAAAATCTTAGGAAAGTAATTCAGCTTACCCCAAAGCCCTTGGAATCACTTTGCAGTAGCATGGGTCTCTTTCCTATGTTTACTTAGAGGGTATATAACAATGAGGCTCTTAACCTGCGGATCAGAGTCATTTGCTGAAGTCTAGGTGCAGTGAATATCTCTTGGGTACGCAGCTCATTCTGGAATGAGTCATAATTCCCAGGAAATACACACTGTACTAATCATTGCACATTTCTGCGGAGACTATTGTAAAAGCAGTCAAGATTAAGACAGCCAAACAACTCCAGATAAAAGTCTTACGAGTCTGGCTGTCAGGTGTAGATGCGACAGTTCTGAAGGACATTTCAAAGACAGCTATTTCTGTTGCAAAGTAAAACTCTTTACAATGCAGTTCTTTCTCCCTCATTTGCCCCAGCAAGAAGTGGGTTTTTTTAGAGCAGTTTGGGGATATATGCTGCAGCATTCATTTCCAATAATTATTTTCATCACTAATTATAAATTCTAACAGCTGTAACGTGACTTACAAGAATATAAGCATGTGAATGAAGGATTTGCTAAAAGTGAGTGGAAACATAAAGTGAATGGCTAGGCTCAAATGAGGTTATTGTTTGTTCATTAGAGAATTTGTCTTCTTTTCGTTAAAAATTGTGCAATAAATTCCATTATCATGCCTTCTGTGTCACTATCAACATAGAAAAGAATTGGAATATAGTTTGTAAAGAGCTAGGTGGTCCTGAGGGCTGGAGTAACAGATATGGGATGACATTTATTTGTATAAAATCTCAGGATCATACTACTAGGTTGTAACAGACTGTTTTCTATTAGTTGAAAGTTCATCAATTTGAAAAGACCAAGGGAAAAGTAGTATCAAGATCATTATGAGTCACTAACCCCTCTGGAAAGAGGCAAATGCCGTGTTATGAACTGCACAAAGAAAAAGGCTTTTTGTGCCATAGCCATTACGAAGTCAACTCCTGCAGAAGCCCAGGGCCCTTATCCTGAATGTGGCTCTCCTCACCTAGATTTCATAGTTCAGTGAGAACCCACATACTAAACAAAACCCCACAACTGCACTTAGGATGTAACTTTGCCTGCTTCACCTACTTCCTAACATTAATTTATCTCCTTCAGCTTACTTCATCATTCCAAACAGCAAATTTTAGAGATGTTTCAGTTAAGATGGTATCAGAAAATGTTAATGTATCAAGGGATAATTTCTCATGCTCTTCGCATTGTAATTTCAGTGTGAGATCTGAATTAGAAAAGGTTAAATTGCAAACAGATATTTTTAGCATGAAGAAGTGATGACTTCAGAGAAAAATGTATTGCATTTTCTTAAAGCAAAAATGAGGAATTTGTAATGAAGCTCACTCCTAGTATACATGCTTTTTTTGAGCCTCAAGGAGCACAAGATAAGCTAGTGGTATAAGAATGTTCAGAGGTTACTGAAAAAACAGTACAGTCTTCCATCACTCACAGTAAGTCTTGAGCAGGTCTAAGGTGTATTGCCCTTTAAGTTGATGTTTCTGGTTATTCAGGAGGTCAGTGGGCTCTGCTCCTCTTGCTAGGTGTTTAGAAAGGAACCTAAAACTAGGTTCCTCTTCACTGGAATAACAATAATGCGAAGGTTCAGAGGGCCCAGTGCAATGTCCTAATTACTCAGTGACTCATCAATGGTAGAAAAAATCTCAGGAACACTGGTGCTAATGGCATGACTGTAGGGCCTCTCCCCTCTGTACCTAGAGAACGTACACTCTTCCTGAGCAGTCATAGTGCTCAAAGATCGCACCTGAAGATCTGGCCTTCTGCAAAAACTTCTGAGCCTGTGACATAACCTAACAGGATCTCTTCTTTTTGAACTATATACACTGCACATTCAGCAAACAAGATAAGGTCACAAGTCCATCAACAGACAACCACAGCAGAAGGCAGTCAGAATCAAATTACACCTCAGCATGTGGGCAAAGAGGGTAATTTGATTTTGAGCGTACACAGGAAGACGCAGTGGCTGGACCTTAGCTATTAACTTCCAGGCATTTTTCTTTTTCTTCTTTTGAAATACAAAACTTTTATTAATAAAGTTCAATTTGAAGATAAGAGGAAACACATACTGAGACCATAACTGGATTTCTTCCTGTCCTGGGTTCAGCAGTAGCAGTCATTTTTAATCCTTCTTAGTAGCTGGTGCAGCGCCGCGTTTTTGACTTCCAGCCTGGGAGCAGCGCTGATAACACCGATGTTTTTAGTTGCTACTCAGTAATGTTTACTCTGACCAAGGACTTTCTGAGTCTCATGC
>WYDI02020577.1:0-16459 GCA_009867235.2 Psittacus erithacus | reverse complement strand
TGAAAGTTAGAAACACAGCGCTGCACCAGCCACTAAGAAGGAGAAAAAATGACTGCTACTGTTGAACCCATGACACCATGGCAGGGAGGATGGAACTTGATGATCTTAAGGTCCTTTCCTACCTTAACTATTCTATGATTCTATGACTTGCAGGCAGGATTTGTAATCCAAGCTCCTAAAGTAGTTCTTTTGATATTATGACTGGGCCAGCATAACCTGATTAAATTTATATTACAAGTTGATGTCCCTGTTTCCTGAATTAAGATGCATATTAATATGTCAGTTAAATAAAATGGCTATCATATTTCTTTCAGAGAACATTAGTATTATCTCAATATTTCTTGAAAGTCATCTGTTAATCACATCCTACTTCACTTCAGGTCTGCTCTCCAACTATATTCAGAGATTTTTGAGATAACTGCAATGATTTACAATTGTATTCAGATTGTGAAAAAATACAGGGAAAAATAATTAATAAGTCCTTAGAGGGAAAGAAAAAAAAAACTAAAAAGAAACCCAACCAACCAAATACCCAAACAAACTGGAAAGGATGAGGTAGGAAGGTCCGTGCATCTACAGCACTGAGACACACCAAACCCATTATTTTTTTATAAAGCAGTTCTACAGTTTTTCTTTTTTTCTTCCTTTTTTCTGCCATAGCCAGAATGCAGTTAGCCTGTTTTTTTCTTTATGAGGAAAAAGGACACTGTAAGCTGCCTCCACTTTAGTCTATTCAGATTCTTATTTCATTTTCATTTTAAATACCTATGTTCTCCACTAGTTCTCTAATTTCAGTAGTTGAAAGGTTGTTTAACTGAAATGGGCTAGCTATCAGAGTTGTCCTCTGAATAAGATAAAGACTGATAAACATATGGCTGATGAAAAGACAGAGAAGAGAAAGGAGGTGTCTGATGCAGAAGTGAGGGGCAGCTATCTAGCTCTTAAGGCACATGAAGATCAATAGTGAGAATGTCTTTAGTTCTGCCTCATGAGTTCATAACTCAAACTTTTAAGAAAACTATGGTGACAGAAGGGACTGTAGATATTACATTCAGTCATTTCTTCATTGATAAGTCCTACCAGATCATGGAAGAAGTAGCTTTTTCCTTCTTGAATTCACTTTGGAAGAAATTACAGCAAATTTGTAAAATAATAATAATAATAATATTAAAAAAACCATAAAGAATGCACTGTGGTCGCAAGAGATAGAGGTTGTCTAAGTATGCTGCTGGGATCATTTGCTCCTCTGGCATCATTTGGAACAGGAAGTTTGAAAAGTTTTAGGCTAAAAAGAATGTTCTATTTTACATTTTGGAGGATAAGAGAATACATCTCCCAGCAACATATATCGCATAAAGAAAGTAAGGCTGAGCAGACACTGTAAATTTGACATAAGAATCTAAAATTTGGGAAATTTTACATCAAAACATGTAACTCTATGGCTTCTCTGAATGTGATTGAAGTAAAAGACATTTTCATATGTCTATTTTTCCTGTAAGATTTTTGGTTATTCTATATCACATGCAGGATGATAAAATTATTTCCACTGTGGAACCACTTTAAAGGCTCAAAAGCAGCACTGTATAATACCACCAAACTGTGAAACAGAGAAGAAACATGATCTAGTTGGAAAAATATACTTGCATATGTTATTGATTTCTAAAATATTTTCTAGATATTAAATTCACACAGAAAACAAGTGGATTCAAAAATGCGTTGCTAGTATATATATTTTATTTCAAGAAGGACACTGAGAAAGATAAGTGAGGACATGAGAACTTGAATTTGCAAGGTAACTAGAAACTGGATAATGTAATTTCCAGAAGAACTCCAGTAACATAACTCTTCTAACCTCCTGTTTATCCTATAGTTTCATATTAAGTCAAAGGGAAAAGCAGCTCCTGCTAAACTGCTAATTCCATTCTCTGCAGCACTTCATGTTCCTTCGAGGTCACCAATCAACTAATTAGTCTGACGCTGTTTAGCTTCTTAGATTTAACAAGATCAGAACTCGAGGTAGTCTGCCTGTAGGCCATAAGAGAAGCTACTGCAACACACTAGTTAGTTGAGGTTAATTTCATTCCTGTCATAAGATCTCATCAGAAGCATTCTAAGCATTAGTGCAGATTGCAGTAGAATGGCTGATTGTTTCCCAGAAAGGAAGCAGAGTTTTGAGATGTTGTGATTTGCTGCAAAACCTCTGTTAGTGTGAAATAAAGCACTAGCACCCTTGTACATTTACAGAGGACACATGAAGAAGAAAGTGAAAACACTCCTTCCTGCCTGGATTGCTGGTCAAGGCTTCAGTGAAAATGCATAAGAACCATAATCAAACCATAATCAAAAAATATAAATACATTCTTTCACAAACTACTATATTAGACACCCAAACAGCAAAGGTATGTGAGCTATACAGCATATAATTCCACATTTGTTAATGAAATAAATATTCTCTGGGTCATTGATTTATTGATAGAAAGACTTCGGACGTGTATGGAATAAAGATGTAATTTATTTTTTTCATAATAAAGACTTAATTTCGCCACATTTTAGAAAAGGTGTGGACGACTGATGAGATCTTAAATGGACATTGGTGACAGTGGGACTTGAAGTTATGAGCTGAAAAACTCCTTTACTTCACTTATCTTTAAAATATATGATGCAGTTTTATGTTGCTTAGTTATTTACTAGTAAATTTAAAGTATACAATTCTTGCATATAATTGTTTAACTTTGAATTAAAAATAATTCTGAAGACTTAGATAGCAACACATTATTTTTTTGGTAATTCAAGGATTGCATGGTATTATATTTTCTTGGCCCATTTTATAGAAAATGGCTTCTTCCCTGAGCTCTGAAAAACTTCACCATTCATAGAAGATCACATAGAACTTGTAGCTTTACAAGTTTTGTTCCTGTTCCTTGATGTATTCTTTCTATTATGCATTAAGGTTCTTAAAAGTATAATGTACTATTATTACTATATCAAAAGTAAGGGGCTGCAAAAGTTTTTTTAGACACTCAAAATGTAAATAATAATCTCCCTGAAGAGCTTGCTTTCCAAACACAGATCAAAAAAGAGCCAAGAACCATGTACAAGCCTGGAACAGAAAAAAGGAATGATCTAACAAAGCTGTATGCCTCAATTACTTCCAAATCTTTGTTTCATGCAATGTTTCTGTAGAGAAGGGAGGGGTTTAACATCAAAGCCAGTGTATTCATGGAGGGAATTAATGAAGGAATGTCAAAGCTAGACTGGCCAAATAGGACTTCACAAACACCTATGAAAGCAAATTAAAGATAATAAAAAAATAGATATAATGACATTTGAAAGAGAGGCAAGAAGCATAGACATCTATTTCTCACATTCAAAAGAATTTGAAGGATACAAAGACAAATGTTAATAAAAGTAGACTGAAGAAAGGTTAGAATCAACAGAGAAAAAGAACAAGAAAATTAACTGGCAAACAGACTAAAGATGTAAGTAATACAATGAAAAGATCATAAGAAAAAAGGCTAACTGTAAGAAAGACATTAATGAGAACTTGAGAAAACTACTATGGACTAATTCAACATCAGGAAGAATTCAGAAATACAAGACAGAAGGGGAAAAATTAGAGGTTGGAATTGGAGCAGAAAGACAGATGAAACACAAAGGAATTTGTAGCCAATACTGATAGAACAGAAGAATATAATTTAAAGATAGAATAGAAAGCATACCTGGTTTTCTATTATTTGATCATGTCCTTGTTATATCTCATTTGGAGCAAGTGATTATTGCCAGGCAGATGACCCAGTACTGGGCATGACCATGTGGTGGACTTAACATGATGACTCACTGACTCAGATCTTGCACGCTTTTTTTTTCTGGATGATGCTAATTGAATTTGTTGAATCATTTCACCAATTTAGTAATTGTTTGGTTTGTGGGACGTGTTTTGACCCTGTAATACTGTGACTCTGATGTCCTGTCAGAGGAATGCTTCAACAATGGACATCTTTGATATCACCCAGTAAAATATATAAATATAAATATAAAATGCATGCCAGACACTGTACATTGTGTCAGTCTGTGGCTTAGTGTATAAGGGGCTCTACATAAGTCACAATGAGGTTATGTCTCAAAGCATTTTGTTAGCATTTTGTTTCCCCTTATGTCAAATTCATAGAATCATAGAATGGTTTGGGTTGGAAAGGACTTTAAGATCTTCTAGTTCCAACCGTGCTGCCATGGGCAGGGATGCTTCACACTAGACCAAGGCTCTGTCCAACCTGGCCTTAAACACTGCCAGGTATGGAATATTTACCACTTCCTCGGGCAACCTGTTCCAGCACCTCACCACTCTCACAGTAAAAAAATTCTTTCTTATATCTATTTTAAGTCTTGCCTGGTTGAGTTTAAACCATTACCCATTGTCCTATTGCTACAGCCCCTGATGAAGAGCTCTTCTCCAGCACCCTTGTAGGCCCCTTCCAGACACTGTAAGGATGCTATGAGGACTCCAAGCAGCCTTCTCTTCTGCAGGATGAACTGCCTCAACTTTCTTAGCTTGTCTTCATATGGGAGGTCATCAGTCATGCTAAGATCACTCTGTTGTAGTTATTTGTCATAATAATCACACTGATGTAAATGCCAATCACCAGCTAACTTCTGATCCTGTTCAAGATATTTGTGCTAAATATATCTTTTCAAGTACAGATACACAGATACGATAGTCTATCAGTATAGACTACATTGGAATCTTTAAAAAGTTACATTGAACTGTTTAACTAGGTAGCTATGTTTTTGTTTTTCTGATAAAACATATTCTGCACTAAAACTGTTGAAATAAAGTTTCGAACATGTAAGATGGTATTAATTTTAAGAACATCTACCTTAATTTTCATCTGTTACTGATCTTAACATCTATCAGCACAAATCTTATGTTTCATACTCAGGAAAAGAATCAGATTGACTAGCAGCTGTATGTGCATTAAAAAAAGATACTTATAAGTGTCTGTACAAAGCGTTAAAATCAAAACACCTTAGCTCCATTCATTGATAACTCAATAGTTTTTTAATAAGGTAAAGGCTGTAGTAGGTTAAGTAGGGATTAATAAATTCAGAAACAATATCCTATTTTTAATGAGGTATCCAAAAATAGATCCATTTGAAATTCTACTCCATTACAAAAAATAAGCTGGTCAAAGGGAACTTCATACAGCTACAAAACCCTGATAAAGAAGTTGGAAATATTATTTGTAATGTTTCCAGGCTTAGAGTTCAAAGAGATGTTAGTGTGTAAACTACAACCTGGCAGTGTTTTTTGCTGAACCTATAAAAACACCAGATAAATAAATTAAAAAAAAAAATTACAGGATGATTGTTTTGTTTTTTCGTTGACAAGATGGCGAATAAAAAAGTTGCATAATATAACATGATTAATGGGATGGAATAAAGAGCAAGCTGCATATCAGGATAGTTGGCTATGTAAAATTTTGTTAGCAATAATTTTTTTTTGAAAAATAACACATAGTTCTGGAATATGAATATCCCCATGTATAATTAAGAAATTATTTATGCAAACCATCACTTCAGTCACATGACATATGGTAGAAAGCATCTCAACCCTGACATTACAGCCAAAGTATCCACGGTTACTGCATTTTCATATGTGATGTGTCACTTATATTTTCATTCTTACATGAAATATAGTAAAGTAGGCCTCTAATTGGCTTGTCATGATAATTGCCAGACAGAAAATAAAAAATCAAAGTTCCAACCCTGATGAACATTTGACTTCTCGTAGGATGACTACAATAGAAAAAACAGAAGGAGCCATTGTAGTGTATAGTGTGTGAAATACGTGCCAGGAATGCTGGATACTAAGCTCACTATGGTTTGAAAAAAACAAAACACGGTGCAAATGCACTTAAACTGGTGGAACACTGGCAACACTGAAACAGACCTTTCAAATCTTTTAATTTTGAAGTGGCATTGCTTTTTATTTTCTCTGTTTTTGACTAAAATTTTCCCTCTGAGATTGTACGGCTGTTCCATCTTTCCTTATGAAATTACAAGTAATTTTGTGCAAGGGAAGTTCTGCTTTTTTTGTCTGTTAAGAATCTTCCAGTACAAAAAGAAATTACCAGAAAGCTGTGGGGGGAAAAGGGGGGAGGGAGCGGGGGGAGAGTGCAGACCCTGAAATGGTTCTTATTTATTGATATCAAATCATTAAACAGGCCCGAATTCGCCCCATCTAATTTCAGGTGCTTAAGATTGTTGACTTAAGCTACACAAGGCAAATCTGCACCACAATTAAGACAAAAGCTCAGAGCTTTATAACTGCACTGCTGTGGGCCTTATAATGGGCAGCAGATAACTGAAAAGGTATGAAAATAAACAGGGGACAAAGAATTAATTAGATTCTTCAGTTTTAACTAAGATTTTGAGAAACTCCATTGTGCAGCTAAGCACCAATGTTACAAACTGTAATCCTGAAGACAATTTTGTTGACATATATTTTATTGTTATTGAACAAAACTTCTTTCCTAAGTGGAAAGCTTGATTAACTGTGTCACGGGCAATCAATCAAATATTGTATATTTTTATACTTACATGCTCTTCAAGAATTTAAATACATTTTTAGCATCTTTTTTCCATCCCCAAAAACTTAAGTATTTTGTTAGAAGGGTAACATTAGTATAGCCATAAAAGGTCATGTGCACACTCAGACTGCATTGCAAAGAAATAAGCATTAAAGCACTCCTCCGCATCATTTTTAAGCTGTGAGGAATATTAATTTGCACAGATGAAATTTGCTGTGTCAAAAAACCATGAGTACACAACATGTGAAAAGGACTGGATTTAATTTTATTTAACAATTTTCACAATTAAGGCATTTAACAAAACAAAAAATTAAGCTGGTATCTGTCAACTGTATAGAAAGAGTCATTACATATCTGTCCTAGAATCTTAAAGTAGCATGGTTTCTATTGTTTTGGTTTCTTTTCCTTTCAAAGAGAGTATTATAAATGGCTTCACACAGAATTAACAAAATTGCTTTATTTATTCTCCATTTGGGGAGTCACAGTTCAGTCCTTTGGTGAAGTATAAAATTTCTGTCATATCGCATTATAAGATTAAGCTTGAGTCTGAGTTTATAACAGAAACTCTGAATTGGTAGGTTTGCAGTACAGAAGGACATTAAAATCTTTACTATATCTTCGTTGAAAGTCTTCCTATAACCAGTACTAAACTGGTGTGCGTAATAGGTATGATTAATATTTTTTATAATTTAAAATTGTGCCATTAATTATGTATTTCTGTAAGAAAGACATATAATTTTCTTACACAGGTCTGGCAAAATAGCATACTGTTCTATGCAGCTGTTCTGTTATCTAAAATCATAAATTTGGTCATCAATTTACCTTTTGGTTTGATTCTGGAATGGCAACATTTGGCCATAATCAAAGGGAATTTCCTGACAGACAGGGAATTTAACAGAACACCCCTTAGTATCCACCACATTATTTGCAAGAGAGAAATAAGCATAAGAATGGGATAGAAAGCAAATTTATCTTAAATTATAAATTCATGTGAAATATGTTGAAGTTATTGCTTTAAGGGTCCCAGTGTTGATTTCAAGCTTTCTTAGAACTCAGGGGCTTTAGATGGCCAATTTACAGCAGCTTTCCTGAGTATTTGAAGTGCATTGTATTGGCTGCTGAGTGGAGGGAAATGGTGGTGCATTTGTGTTGTCTTGAACGTTTGATACTGCGCAACATTCAAACTGTAGAGTGGCATTTTCTCCATCAATAATACACTGTGTTGGACAATAAACTGCAGAAAACATGCTGCCTTTTACGTTTACCTTAATCAGGAGGCATCGTCCTTGGAAGCAGAGTATCAGCCTAAATGGAGGTAATACAGTCTCAGGATTCCATGCTGTATGTTATGGTGTGATGGCTCCCCGGAGTCATTCCACCATTGCCCAAGTAGTATTTTAAAGGCTATGGAGATTCTCTCTATTGGAGAGGAAATAATGACTTATTTTGTATACTTCCTGTAACTCTTTCAGTGAAAGAAATCCCATGACTGTAAAGGGGGATTTGTGGACTCAGAGGAAGAAGAAATTCCAATTAAAAAAAAAAAAATCATAATGAAGTAAACTATGTAATAAAGTCAATAACTATATGACTTAGTATGATAAACTTGGGACTTCAGAAGAAATAAATTATACTAAAGCAATCACATGCTAATTAATAGAAGAGAATTGTATGATTCATAGGCAGTGTATTACCATAATAATTACAAAAATGTACTAATCCATTATTTTTTTTACATTCTTGCCCATACCTGGAAAATCTTTTTTTAATCACATTCCTATGATACTACGAAATGGAACTTTTCTGATTAATGTCAAGTGGGAAAACTTCTCATTTACTTCTCTCTGGATGGATAGTAATTCTGTGACCAACACTGAATATTTTGACTGAAAAATGTTTTCCTGCTTTGAAATAGTTGTCTCTGTTTCACTTGTACTTTATTTTTCATAAATGACTTGACATTCATCTTGCAGTAGGTAAACATCCAGTTACAATGTTCAATTCCTTTTGACATTATCTCCTAAGTAAAATAATAACTAGAGGATAAAAGAGTAGCAAATTGCAAAAATGGTCTCCTGCATTGTACAAATTAATAAATACAAGAGCTGGAATTAATTTTCTCTCTTATCTTTTGTTGTGAAAATATTGCAAAAAATCAAAAATTGACTAAAAAGTCAGACAAAACCCCGCATGTGAAAATTTATATGGTTAAGTATATATTACATAATAGTCTGTAAAAATATAATATGTACAAATACAGAATAGTCAATTTTCATGTTAAGTTTCAACAAATAAATTAACACTTTCTTATTGTCCTTGGCTTCGTACATACATCAACTCCCTTCACTTATTCTCTGCTTTGAATTCAAAAAAATTTAAATCAGCTGAAGTTTTACAATATTGATTATGAGACTCAAAAGACTGAAAAATGCCATGACTTCTGATTCAGTTGTTACCTACTTTTGACTCAAATATACATCTTCAACAGCAAAAACCCCCTACGATTTTATCACAAAATCCTGTGGACAGCATTTATCCCTTTATATCTAAACTGTAAAAACACAATGAAAATGTGTAATATAATGGATATTAGCTGATTTTTTTTCCCAGCTATTGGAGTAATAGCTCCTTTTCTTGTGATCTAAAAAATTATAATATATTCTGAAATATTGGCTCATCCCAAGGTGCACTTCAGATTTTTTAGATTGTAGAATAATGTGGTGAGAGAAAAAAAGTTGACTATATCAGAAATCATAAGAGAAAATACATGTAACTGAGTGAGTCTATAACTACATGCAAATAACAGTTTTTATGTTTGTACTGAAGAAACATACTAACATGTATGTACATAGTGAAGAATATACTAATATTACTAATGAACTGGATTTTTTTTCTTTCTTGAAACTTATTGGCTTTCTACACTAATGATTCTATATGTATCTTACAATATTGTTAATGCATATTGCTTTGAGTTCTTAGTCATCACATCTATGATTTTGGTATTAACTTCTGAAGGCTTTTAATTTTGCATTTAGAAGGGAAGGTGACTTCCCTCATACAAAACTTCTTTTAGTTAATATTTATTTCTCTACAAGCTTTTATTAACTTAAGATGAAACTATTTGCAGGTTGTAAAGCAAAATTTAAAAAACTTACCATCATAGTATCTGACCTTCTAAGCTTCTGAAATGTATATATTATTACACTGACATTCACAAAACCCCTATCTGGTTTCTGGACAAAAAAAATGGTGTGTGGTTTTTCTTTCTATACCTAATCAGCGTTCCAGCTAAGGAGTTATTATGCAGTATGTGGAGCAGGAGAAGTGAGAACATATTGACAAGGACATGTATCTGAAATCATATTCAGGGTTTCTGATAAAACCAGCATCTTTTGATGCTGGAGTGCCAATCTTCAATGTCATTATGCTTTTTGTTCCTTAATTGCATCCTACCACAGAAGACTCACCAAAAAACTGAATTAACCCAGAAAATAAAGCACAACCAAACTTGACTGTGTCCAGGTTCACGGTTGCACCTCTGTTAACCTATATGCTGTGTGGGCTGGACATATGCAATGCATGTTAGAATGTAAAAAATCAAATCTTCTCCAGCTTTGTTATGCTTACATTTGTTATGAGCTTTCAGGAAATTATGAGTTAGTTTTTAATTAACCGTACTGGAAGCAGCTATAATTTCAAATCTGAATTATGCCTTCTAGTTTCTAAGTCAACAGATGTTGACCTTGTAGTGGCAAAATTTCCTTCAGTGATATATAACTTAATCAGCATTACACCTTTCACTTGCATGAGAAAAGCACTATCTAATTACAGAATATGCTTTTTGAAAATGAAGGTTGAAGGTTAAGATTTCATTTAGGACACATTAGCTTAAATATGCCTTTGGGCTATTTCTATTAGCTAGACTTTTCATGAATTCTCTTAAAAAGATGCATAAAGGACACTCCTAAAACAAAAAAGAAATTGATTCAATGGTATGCATGAATTCATATTCAATTTTTATAAAAGTGGTCCTTGATGATTTGAAGGTTTAGATTACATATCCCTTTGAATATTGGTATCCAACTTCACAGAATTACTGTCTGAACAGTGATATCAGTTTTGAAATAAACGCATTTTTAAAGGATATATTTCAGGCTTGATTTTGTAGAGGAGAAACAGGCATATAGGACTAATGTGTTTATACCTTTGCTTCAACACTTGACACCCTGCATCAGTATTTCCTGGAATCTATGTGACAGCATGCCCTCCTGTGACACTCACTGCTGCTGGAATCACTCTTTTTTCAAAAGGACTTCTAAATATTGTTACAGCTATGACTTCATTTATTTTTTTTCTTTTTACTTTGTGTGAGGAGGAAAACTGCAGCAAGGAAAGACTGGCAAATCCTACCTACAACCAGCCAGAACTCTTCTATGATTAACTTCAAAAACCCATCATGTCATGGATACTGGGATTGAATGCACACTCAGCAAGTTTGCCAATGACCCCAAGTTGTGTGATTCAGCTGATACGCAGGAGGGAAGAGATGCCATCCAGAGCTCGACAAGCTTTTGAGGTAGGCCAGTGAATACCTCACGAAGTTCAACAATGAGAAGTGCAAGGTCCTGCACCTGGGTCGGGGCAATCCCAGGCACAGCTACAGGTTGGGCAGAGAAATGATGCAGAGCAGCCTTGTGAAGGACTTGCAGGTGCTGGCTGAAGAGAAACTGAACATGAGCCAGCTTCAGTGTGTGCTCACAGTCCAGAAAGCAAAATGTATGCTGGGCTGCACCAGAAGGAGCATGACCAGCAGGTCGAAGGAGGTGATCCTTCCCCTCTACTCTGCTCTCATGAGACCTTACTTGGAGTACTGTATGGATTTCTGGTGTTGTCATAATAAGGACATGGAGCTGTTGAAACAAGTTCAAAGGAAGGCCATGAGAATGATAAGGGGGCTGGAGCACCTCCCATATGAAGACAGGATGAGAAACTTGGGCTGTCTGGCCTGAAGAAGAGAAGGCAACCTTCCAGTATCTGAAGGGGGCTTACAAAGATGAACTTTGTATGCCTGGAAAGAGACTCTTCATCAGTGATAGTAGCAATAGGACAAAGGGTAGTGGCTTTAAACTAAAACAGGGGAAGTCCAGGTTAGATATAAGGAAGAAGTTCTTTACTGTGAGGGCGGTGAGGCACTGGAATAGGTTGCCCAAGGAAGTGGTGAATGCTCCATACCTGACAGTGTTTAAGGCCAGGCTGGAAAGGGTCTTGAGCAGCATGGTCTATTGTGATGTGTCCCTGTCCATGGCAGGCAGGGTGTTGGAACTAGAAGATCTTAAGGTCCTTTCCAACCCAAGCCATTATATTATTCTATGATTTCATGATTCTATGGTTCTATTTGTAAACTTACCGTGTGAATTAGGAAGTGGGGGAGAAGAAGATACAGAGTCAATGTGATTGGTTCAAGGAACAAGTATCTGCATTTTACAGAGGAGAATGAAGGTACAGGAGAAAACAGGAATTTGATTCCACATGAAACCCATTTCTTTATTTCAAGCTACCTGCCAACATTTTCTTTTCCTTGCTAATAAACAGATTTAAGGTTTAGTGAAGCTACTTCAAAGGGTCTAATAGTAGTTGAATATAGTAATTAAAATTTTCTTAAAATAGCAAGGAAAACCACAGCACATTGAAGGAAAAAAGAAAGTTTTCATAAATAGGAAAGAAGTCTATGCTGAAAGTATGTTTAAAAATGAAAAAAAAAGTCCACTATGTTCCTCTAATGATAAATTCTTTCAATTTTTGCGCACAATTTGCTTTCTTTGAAACAGAACAGAAAAAAAAAAGTAAAACTTATTTCAACTTTTTAATGGCCGATTTTCCACATGCAGAACCTAGATAACTATAGAAAAAAAATTAACCAGTATTTCCTAACTGCATCTCAATTCCTTCTGCTCAAAGCAAAAGGGTAAGTTGTGGTAGAAGTTATGGAAGTTGTGGGGAAAAAAAGAAAAAGAATAATAAAAAAAAATTATTACATGGTTTCCTTTGTTTTCTTCAACAAAATGAAGATATTTTGAGATTTATAATACCAGTTAATACCTGGTATAAACCACAGAACTATTCAGGGAAGAAACCTAAGTTAGCCTACTATCATTTGGTAATAACTGTAAGGAACAAAAGAAGAGCTTTTTTTCATTTCCTCTAAGGCACTTTTGTATCATTTTTGTCTTTTCAAGTAACAGCTTTCCTTTAGTCTAGCGGCTACCACAGCATGTTTCTCAGATGTCAAGATAATGACTCAATTTCTTTACAAACGGGTTGTGTCTTGAGTTATTACTATGACTAAAGAATATGACTACTCTCCTCATAAATTCATAGCAAACTCTATTTTTGAGTCATTAAACAAGTATGATCAGTTTACCACTGAACTTGAGGTCATGTTTGGGAAGAACAGAGGGACATCTTAACTCAGATGAATGTATGTCTGAAACAGATACATACAAGCTTCTGCACAATTTGTGACATTATTCTTGTTTGCTTGAGAACTCTTAGACTAGAAGGCTCCCAGCAAATGGTTAGAAATTAATTCCATGTTATAAGTGTAACATAGCTATATGATAGTGACATTTATGAACACAAAAGAAACATGGTTATGGTTTAAATTAATACTGTGATTCTTTCATCTACATAGCTAACACTGATTTCTCTGAAGGCAATTTTCAAAAGGTAGTTTGTATATATTTGGAGACTTGTATGCCTCACTGGGTAAAAAGAAACTGACCTTTTGATGCTTATTATCTACATGATCTTCCAGGCCTTTTGAGGTGAAAAAACAGGCCCATAATGTACTGCACAGGATATTTCAGGTAACTGAGTAAGTCAGCTGTGTGTATGCATATATGTATTTAATGTTTGTAAATTAATCACACTATGTTTATAAAATAGTTTGAGAAATGATTGCGTAAAATTGGCATTGCAAGGCTCCAGGAAGGTTTTACTGATGACATTCTAGATCAGGTTTCCCAAAGTAGCAAACCTGAATTTTTAATGGACTATTACCACTATTACAACTCTTCAGATAGAATTCAGCCTCAAACTTATAATGCTGTTTGCAGAAGCTGAAAATGTAAAAGAATAAAACTATTCACAGTAAATATTAACAATTCTATCCAACATTATCAGCCATAGTAATAACAAAGCTACTTTAGGAAGAAGGAAGTCACAAGATTGAAAAGCATGCAGAATGAATCAACCCTAATATTACTATGAAGATCTCGACAAAATAACATCAACACCCTGAACAACTTAATGGACTGCAGATAACACCAGACTGCCAAGGGCTTAAACAGAATTGCTATAATGTCTCAGGTACACTGGCTAAAAAATCCAGATCATTGCCTATAATGCTAGTCAACTAATTTGCAAAGGAATATAAGAGCACAGAGCTAAAGAAATAAGAAATATTGTTTTCAATTTTTCACAACAGTAGAAGAAAATGGGATCATATCCCATTACTTCCAATCTGAAACATATTAATGTACTGAAGAACAAATTGCACCTACCCAGGGATAAAACACTTAGTGGGGTATAGTACGGCATTAAGTATCATTCTTAAATTAGCAGAAAATACTGCGCAAACTGGAGAAGGTTCCCAAAGAGAAGGCAGTGGTTATCTTTCAACACTTTTGAAGGGGGAAAGACTTATACATCTATGTAACCCAATGTGGTTACAACAAATAATAGCACAGAAATTGGTATTTTCCACCTGGGGAAATAATAAAAAAGCCCTAAACAAGCAAACAAAACTCACAAAACCCCAAACCAACAGAATTCTTTATCTTATCATTTTGAATTTCCATTTTGGAAACATGACATGACTTAGATTAGACGTTAGGACAAAATTCTTTACAATGAGGGTGGTAAGACACTGGCATGGATTGCCCAGAGAAGTAGTGAATGCCCCATTATTGGAAGCGTTGAAGGCCAGGTTGGATGGGGCATTGAGCAACCTATTCAAATGGAAGGTGGCCCTCTCCATGGCAGCAGGATTGGAACTAGGATGATCTTTAAGGTCCCCTTCAACTCAAACCATTCCATGATTCCTTGGTTCTATGATCCTATGACATGCTACTGTGATTTTACTATAGCAATAAATAATCATTTGATAGCTCTATTGTATTTTGAAATTAGTATCAATTATCTCTGTACACTTCTCACACGGAGGCTCTTGGGAGGTTACTCTAAACACATCTGTCACAATCTTTTGATCAAAAATTTCCACTCCTAATTCTTACTGACATTTGAGTCTCCCTGTTCAAGGCAGTTTTGACTTTGAGTGTTTATTCTGCTAAATGTTGGAGTGATGATATTTTTGTCTGTTGAGCATTTTCAATCTTTCACACACATTCATCTCTGCAGACTGCTCCTTGTAGCAATTAAGAGACAAATTCAGACCTTTTCTGTTATTACCCAGATAAATAAGCACTAAAAGCCAAACTGGCTATGCAATCAAGACAGTTGAGAGAAGTGGAAAAAAAAAATCTAAACCCTTACATTAACATTCATGGATACTGCATTCTTATTAGTGCTCTAGATAGTAATTTTCCACCAGAAGTAAGACCTTCTATGCATTGGAAAAGTACTGAAATTCAACTACTCACTTGAAATTGATGATCTCAGTTTGATGCACAGTAACATAGCCTTCCAATCATAGAACTAATCAGACACAAATTTTTTTTCTTTTTTTTTTTTTTTTTTTGTGACTAAGGTCATTTTCAAATAGGAGCAAGTTAGAAAGGAGTGGTTGGTACCTAACGAATTTCACAATGAAGACGAAATGCCAGGTGTCTTTGGCTGCAAATGCAGCCCAGGTTACCACTGCATGGGTAGCCACTTGAGTAACTTTGCTGCCAACATAAAAAGCTACAGTATCATAATATAGCCTTTGTGTCAGAAGTCTCAGTAAAGTCGGAGCTAACTTTGGAAGAGGCTAAGTACACCTTCAGAGGTCAGTACCTCACAGGAGCTTAAACAAATGGGAAGACAGATGGCTCCTGTGAATGGCCTTAAAGAACACCATTCAGCATTATGGTGGATTATGATTCTCTGCCCTTCTTGCATAGATCAGACAGTTGGAAAAATAAATATACAAATTAGAGTACTTGGGAAGCCATTTTCCCCTCTAGGAAGAATTCAGAATTCTATGAATTTTGTGACTAAACCTCAAAACTAATGTACATCCTTGGTTACATAAATTTATCTTCATTAATTTTGGGGGGGCAGGGGGGAAGAAGGGCTTTTTATTTTAACTTCAAAATCTCCAGTGATTATTTTCTTTTTTTAAATTAATCTTTTCTTGGCTTCTGAAATGATTTTGTGTTAAAGTTAAATGAATTCTCATAAGTAAAATATATGTACAACACGGTATTGTGGTCTCAAATATATCAGTCAGACAATATATGCTGAAGTGTTATAAAAAGGACAAATTAGTTAGATGTAAAATTGTATCTCTTAAAGATTGAATGAAGCTGTAAGATACTCTTACATATTTTATATGTAAATCGTGAAAACAAATTAATTTGTTCCAGACATTTATATTTAACATAAAAGAGATACCTTTCACAGAAATTAATTGTCTGAATGTTTTCTATGCCCAATATAGTAAGCTAAGGTCTATTTGTCTAGTTCATAGATAACTCTATTTGAAGAGACAGGATATTAAACTTTATTAAATGACTGACTGCAATATAATCTACATTTAATATCTGTATCACTCACCATCACAGTCATAAAAATCTATAAAATTTGGGTTCCTGTGTTGTGGTTTAAGCTTAGTCGTAAATTAGACAAAGCATGTAGCCTGCTTGTTTTCC
>WYDI02020575.1:0-28659 GCA_009867235.2 Psittacus erithacus | reverse complement strand
GTTTACTCTGACCAAGGACTTTCTGAGCCTCATGCTCTGCCAGGGAGGAGGGGAAGCTGGGAGGAAGCAGAGACAAGGCACCTGACCCAAACTAGACAAAGAGGTATTCCATACCACAGCATGTCATGCCCAGGATGTAAACTGGGCGTTAACCTGGAAGGGCTAGATCACTGCTTAAACCACGACAGGCACAAAGAAGGGTTTGTGTTTTTTTGGGTTTTTTTTGGTTTGTTTTTTTTGTGTGTGTGTCTGTGGTGTTTTTGGTTTGGTTTTTGGTTTTGTAATATAAAGAAGCTTGGATACTTGGAAAAAAAAAAAAAATTTCATCTTTGAACAGCGTATGTCAGTTTTCCCCTTGGCATGATTTAGTGATATTCAGAATTAGTGCTCCTTTAAAGTCTTGAAGCAATTAGATGAAAGGGGAGATATGCTTCCACATGAAGTCTTCATACTGCAAAAGAATACCTGTCTGTTAATAATGATTTTTAAAATCACAATTCAGTTTAGTGTTAATGAAGCACAAAATTTATAAAATGTCTAGAAAATTGTTATACAGAAAGAACATGTGTTCATTAGTGAAATATTTTAAAATCTGAATGTTTGATGGCAACTAAAAAGATTTGCTACGTGGCCATGTGGACATCTATCTAAATAGTCATACATATAATGAACTATTCTAAAACTTCGGTTTTCCTGGTCATGTACAAATATTTCAATTTCCTTTTAACCACTTAACACTTGAAAAATATAATAAATATGGAAGAAGTTTGCTTAAATGGAAGGCTTTGTCTTTTTGTTGAAATTGAGATTCACAGAGGTCAAGAAATGGAAGAGCTTTTCTGAGAATTTCAAAACAGAATAATAAAAGGCTGGCTGCCATTCACGAACTTGGATTACAGCTCTGTAGTAAATTAAATATTCTAAAAATCTTTCCAGGAGTAACAACTAATTTGTTTGTTTGATATGAAATGTTTAAAATGGAATAGGTGAAAAGTTCTAAAGTGGCCATGTTCAAGGCCAGGTTGGACGGAGCCTTGGGTGGCATGGTTTAGTGTGAGGTGTCCTTGCCCATGGCAGGGGGGTTGGAACTAGATGATCTTAAGGTCCTTTCCAACCCTAACTATTCTATGATTCTGTGATGTTGGTTTTGCTGAACAGAGTGCAAACGGAGTTGGCCATTCTTTTGTGATATGTGCTGTAAACTGTCATTTTGATTCTCCATCACAAAGGACTTGATTGATGGCACTTTGTAAAATAATCAGTTGTAGTATTTAAGTATTTTAAATAGAGTGGAGCAGAGTTCTCCTCGAGACAAAGGAGAGAACCATAACATAAGGTTTTTAAATGAGAAATGCCAAGGCCTCAGTTAACAGGTGCACTTGCAAAGTAGCGTTCTTCATTTAGACGTTTTGTCAGCTATTTATCGATACAAACTGTATTTTTTGTTTTATTACTTTTTTCTTTTTTAAGAAAAGAACAGAAGCAAAATTTCCGAACTGTTTCTCACTCTGTCAGAAATGCAGATATTTTGGTGAAATATGCAGGACCCAAGAAATGAAACTGAGAAGCCTTTTTTTGAAAACTAAGTGGAATGAACTGTAAAGCAAAATAAATAGCAACAGAAATAAGATTTTTACTGTAATACTCCTTTAGAACTTAAGGGAGGCAAAAACTATTTCTGACTGCCATTTACGAATCAGTTACTTGCTTTCTAGCACAAGCTATATAGAATATAGTGCCTTGGGAGAAGTCTTCCTGCATATCACCTGTAATGTTTTTGTAGCTTGCTGTGAAATTGTGTATATTTTCTCAACAAGAACAATTTTCTTAGAATAGAAATGATAATAAATTGTTGTAGGAATCTGTATATAAAAACCAGACATTAAAACCAGATGTTTATGACAAACAGAAAGAAGTCAGACTTGCCATTAAATCACACATCCTTCTCAGAAAAAGGCTGTCTACCTACAGATAGACTTTAGGTCAATGACATATTCTTAAAGCTGAAAAGCTACATTCTTCCCCCCCCCAGTTCTCAGTCTGCTTTTGATCGTGTAATCTGTTGTATAAAAATGATAATTATTGAGTTGCTCTTCACAAAAATTTCTTTGTTAATTTTTTTGAACAGGGTAGCTCATGCATGAGACTCTGGGAAGTCTTGCAAGTGTTACAGAAGTGTCTCTCACCCATCACTGATGAGATCTTTCCTTCTCTCCCAGACAGTTAGGAAGCAATCACTGCAATTAGAGGACATTGTAACACATCAGCGGTTGTCTTTCTAATTTTGTTATAGGTGAATGTAAGCTGAATGTAGAGAAGACTTCTAAATTAGCTGGACTTATGTGCACAGAGAAGGAATGAAGTATGGATGTGAAGGAACGTAGGCCTTATTGTTCCCTGACAAAGAGCAGACGAGACAAGGAGCGGCGCTATACAAATTCTTCTGCAGAAAATGAGGAGTGCAGAGTGCCTACACAGAAGTCTTACAGCTCCAGCGAAACCTTGAAAGCTTTTGATCATGATTCCTCTAGGTTGCTGTATGGAAACCGGGTAAAAGATTTGGTCCACAGAGAAGCAGATGAGTATACCAGACAAGGTAGGCAAGATGTTTTAATACAGAGTGTATAATTCATTAGTACCAAGTAACCAGGCATTCTTGCTGCAGGAAAAGTATGCTGTTATACCAGTGTCATTAATTTTAGTAATACTCTACGCACATAATACACCTGTATCTCCTTAAATGTTTTACAAAGATGGGAAAGCATTGTGTACCATCTTTGAAATAGATAACATATGATGCACAGGAAAGTTAAGTAAATGGCCCATGTTGGGAAATGGGTCAGTGACAGCTTTGCAAACTCATGTGAAGTATTCAGGCCTTACAATTTAAAAATTAGACCCTCAGCATCAATTTGACTCAGTAACAGATTGCCCAAACGTTTACCATTCAAATATACCTAAGATGTAAATAGCTTCAAAATTAATAAAAATAAACAAATACAACTGTTCCAAGAAGGCCAAGCTCTATGAACAGGTTTGGGGAAACACAGTGTGAGTGGATGAGTGTAAGAATAATGTATCAGCTCAGTGCCTGTATCTTTTAGGTCACATGGGCAGTAACAGAGCACTGTATGGTGACTAAGGTGAATTAATTCACGATCAATGCATTTAGGTTTGTTGGGGTTGGTTGGTTTTGGGTTGGGTTTTTTTTTTAGTGGATATCTATGGTATCTAACCAGATGCTAACATGTTACTAGAGCCCAGTGTTGAATTTGAGTCCAGGACTGGAGAGACATAAGAGATCTAAATATGTGTGGGAATGCTCAAAACCTGACTGGATGTAGTCTTGGGCAACTTTCTGTAACTGACAGTACTTGAACAGATGGTTTGGACTAGATAACTTCAGGAGGTCCCTTTGCACCTCAGTGGTTCTAAGAGGTTGTACTTGGTTCCAGTTAGGGTTAAGAATTTACACATCACTTTTGGTTTCAAAACTGTAGTTTTTAGAATTGGCGTTTCTACAACTGAACTACTTAACATAGGAAAAGAAAAACAAGTTACAAAATGCTTGGAGTACTGCAGCCCAGTTATCTGAAAGGATAAAGCTAGGTCAAGAGCTTTGTGAACTTATTCCTCATTCTTTTGTATAAAGCTGTCTTCTTTTTTATGAGAAAACAAGGATAGATTTAGGGGTAGAAAAAGAAAGCTTCCTCCTTGTGAGGAAGTCCTTAGTTTTAATTTTAGAAAGATTTAAAAATATGTTCACTGTTGGTGGATTTTCTTTGTTCCAAGTAGAATAACTTTGCATTGGAATTAGAGCTGGCCCCATGGTGTTGACTTTTGCCTGCAAATGTTTGCAAAGAATATAAAAATATTTTTCTCAGGCTGGTGTAACTGAGGCTTGCACCTACTGCAGTCTGTGTCTGACTTCTGCTGTGTATTTTTGGTTTCTGTGATATGTTGAAGCTTCAGGTCATCACTACTCTGGTTTTTAAGATGTTAGTCACCTTGATCTCATTACTTTAATAAGGTAAATTCAAGAGAAAACTAAGACCTGTACTGTAGACACTTCTTTAGTAGTAGTGACAAAATTCTATCAAAACAGAGATCATTTATGTAACGAATTCATAAACTATTGCCTGAATAGGGTACTGTTTTTTTTTAAATAGCAGTAATGGAATGGAAGAAGTTCTATAGTCTGGCATTCATATATGGTGGTGCACTGGGGCTTTGTTGATTTTTATCTCCTCATTTTCTTCAGAAATGCACGTAGTATTTAGCTAATACTTATTGCCCAATATGCAATAAATTACATGTCTATAGTCCTAAAATGATAGTCTGGCATATGTAGTGTCGTCTTTACCTTTCAGTGGTCTCGGCACTGTCATCTGTGCCCATTTGATTTTCCTTGTTGTCCTTTTAATTTTCTTTGTTTGGCTTATTGGCTTCCCCTCTAATGCATGCTGGTTTAGCACCTTTGGGGACTGCTTGCAGGTTTGATAGGGTCAGGGTATAAAGGGCTTGTTTTGCTGTCTTAGGTAATATGTTCGTTTTGATTCATCTTTGGAATAATTTACTGCTTCTGGCATTGGAAGCATTTTGTGGAAAAGGTCTTCAAGGTCATTCCAAAGGTTTTTAAATAATATATAAAACATACTTCCCTGTATTTATTTTTTCCCCCGTCTGTCTAGAAACAGAGTGCAGACATGTACCTTTGTTGACAGTCTGATTACATTCTAGCCTGCTAAATCAACAGGAAATAAATCTAGAAGCAAAAAAGGCAAGCTTTAATAAATACCTTTAATTGGAAATTAATTTTTAAAATTAATCATGACTAGTGTTTCATTTTTTTCCCCCATAGTGTGTAAAATAACAATATTAAGTTTCCAGTGTCTGCTGGAAAGCTACTGGAGTAGTTGCATGAGTTTCTTGAGTCCCTCAAATGTGGCACAGTTTTAAAAATGTCAATGTGTTTTTATGGCTGATATTTTGGAGCAAAGCCCTTCAAAGCTTTCTGCTAATGAATCAGAAATTTTCCACCTCTTCTTTCTGAGATTTCTCAGCATGTCTTTGTGCTTCCTGCTTCCCAAAACCATGGTAGGAATTCCAAAATGGATACTGCCACTGGAGATAAGTGTGTCCTGTTTAGTGGTAGGTTTGTCCCAGGACATCTTGTCAAGAGGAGGTTCTCCAGCTGTCAGTTCCAGTCACAGAATGTTTTCCTTGGCTTATTTTCTGTTGCTTGAGATTAATTACATAAATAAGAGCCTAAAAATGCATGTTTGTTACTGTAATTCCAAAAAAAAAAAGGATTTAAAGCATACAAAATAATTTCACATTCAGACATTTTACTGTAACTGAGATTATCATGTTAATTTTGAAAACAGTTTAACAAGACTTGAAGGGCAGATATGCTTGTTTAGGAAATTGTAACTTCATCTAGGCAGCATGCTTTTTAACATAAGTGAGAGACCTACTGTGGTGGTCTTCTTGAGCCCCTTCATCTGTTGCAAAACTGGTTTTGTTTTTAAACTCTTCAGATAAGAATTTTTTTAGCCTACTATTTTTAGAACTTCTGATTTAGTTATTTATTTTCATGTTGTTGTTATGATTCAGAAAAATTGGTACTAGTGGATAATCAAACTCAGCACCCCACCATGTAAATAAAGACCATGAGCTTTTTCCTTTAAAAATATTCCTTGACAATAGATGAAGCAATGTGAAAGAATATTTACTTTCCAAGGTGTGATATTATAATTGTTTGCTGTTTATGTGTTTAGGGAGGAAGAAGACACTTTATTTTCTTATACTTTGAAATATCCAACTATAATGAGGAGCCTGATTTAAATGCACAACTTCTGTAATTGAATTCAGCAGCCTGAATGCTTGGATTTTGGAACATGCTGGAGTATCTTGCTGAATTCAGGATTTAAGCTGACTGTATGAAGTTGAATTTCTCTGTTGTACAGAGAAATTTCTGTGTTTACAAAATAAAATTGCTGTGTGAAGTAACACAAAGTACATAGGAAAATGCTATGCCAAATGAGAACAATCAGCCATTGGAATATTCTCCCCAGGGAAGTGTGGGATTCCCCAACATTAGGCACACTTGATTCAGCTGGAAAGGTTGCTGAGCCATCTTGTCTAGACTGGGCTTTTGCCAAGAAAGGTTGGACCAGATGAACCTTGAGGTCTCTTCCTCAAAAATACCTGAAAGTGTGACATGACTGTGGAGTGGGAGGGAAGGATTTTAGCAATGTAGCAAGTCATTAGTATTTTTTTAAACTGCATTAGGATAAAATAATTGGAATTCACAATAACATAACAATATAAAAATAATTTGAGGACGATCCTGAATCAAACCTGAACTTACAAGAACTGGACTTTTTATTAAGTTAGTAAGACAAATACAGGTAGGCAAACGCTATTTATTTACCATCAGATACATGTTAAAGGGAAGAGAGGAGTATGCAATACCTCTTAAGTAGTCATTGTTCCATTTCAAAGAATATTGTTGTTGCAGGACAGCATAGTGACCCTATAGAGTGATCCGAATATTATGTCAGTGAGTTTTTGCACAGGAGCAGGAGGCTGACCCACGAGCCCAGGTGTCAGGTTGTACTGCAGATTTGTGCATGTTTGTATTTTTGTACAAAAGAATCACAGGACTGTTTGTGAACTGTGGGAATTGAAAGGCTGAGCTCTAGGACATCTTTTGCTAATAGAAGACCCGATGAGGCAGTGGAAACTTTGTTAGATTTTTACTTTTTGAAAGCTTGAGTCAACTATGGTTTAGCCTGCAGGTAATGTTATTTGGTTGTCTTAGCTGGCAGTTAGAATGAGTTCACCATGTTTATCAATCAGAACAATTCACTGTCAGCCAAGCCTTAATGCAATTTATTTTCATGCCGCCCCTTTCAGTTTTGCAAGAGAAAGTACTTCTATGCATGGCTTTGTACCTGTATTCGTCTTGAATACTGAAGTGCCTAAATTAGTTTAAATACCCTAATAACTCCTGGGAACTGCAAAAAGAGGGGCTGAACTTACCGAACAAGTGAAGAAAAATAGTTTCTTTCCTTCGCTATATGCTGGATCACGGATACCAGGTTGCTGAAAAGCAAAGCTGTGTACAGTAAATTTTAGTGTGTGGATGTATCGTAGGTATTGTTCAGTTGCCACTCCCATGACAATCAGATTTAGGTGCTAGAAAAATCCCACTATTCAGTGAGAGAGGGACCTGAAACAGTGATATATATGCTTTGACAATTTTATTGTATAAGATACTAAACATTGTCAGGGATACATTTTTAAGACTTCAGAAACCTGAAATGTTAATTGCAGCTTCTATCCTGATGTAATATGACTCCAAAGTCTATTGCTTTTAAATATGAGCTACTCAAAATGAGTTATTTGGATAGCAAAATGTTTAATCTTTCTAGTCACCATAAATGTCAACTGCAGGATTAAAGGATTTAAATGGTCATGTTTTTAAACCTAGAGCCTGTTTTAAACTAACCTGTCTGAAGCAGTGGAAGGATGTACATGCAAGATCATTTTGATCTTCCACTACCTATGCCTCGACAAGGCAAGTGATTCTCAATAGAAGTGAATCAGCCTGCTTTGCAGACTGTTTATGAGAAGGTATGAAATAATTGATAAGCAACTCTGTGCTCACCTGATGAGCAAATTAATCACCATTCAGTGACACGGCAAGTGCTGTCTTTCAAAATCTGAGGCAGATATTAGAATTAGTGTTTTATGTTTCTGGCTGCCGTGCAGGATGTGTCCTGATTGTCATCATGGCAGATACTTTTTTGTTATGCTAAAACACGGCCACCTGCAGTATCTGCCTGATTTGAGTGGGTAACTTATATAAGCAGCATACAGTGCCAGTGTGTTCTGGATAATTTTGTGGCCTTGTGCTACGCACATAACCTTCTGCCAGAGGTGGTTTTTTTTTAGTTTGGGCTTTTTTTTTCCCCCTCTATACTACAGGAATAATAGCACTCACCCACCTCGCAGGCGTGTTGGGAAGATTAATTAGTTTATGTTTGCAAAATGCTTTGAAGATGAAAAGCTCTGTAAGTGCTAAGTAATATTATCATCTTTCATTGCTGTACTAGTTACTCCTTAAAGCAACAATAAGAAGTTAATTGGTTTTCAGGTTCCAGGTGATAAGGATCTGTTGACTTTTAAAGTTACTCTATTAGCTACAGAGTGGTACTAAGAAAAACCTTTCACTTTTACTTGATTGGTAGTACATTTAGCTCACGCTCAGTGATATGCACACTTGCTCTAAGGTATTCATCTAGCTGAAATTGTCCCCTTGTGGATCATGGTCTGTAGATGAGCTACAGATCCGGAGACAAAGGGCAATTGTGATTCTCCAGGGAAAAATCAACCTTGGTTATTGTTAGTAGACTGCTTGATCAGGCATTTCTACACAGCCTTGGTCCACAGAGTAAAAACCTTGCTTTGACCAGTCCAGATGCAAAATAAAAGAATTAAGTTCTTGGTAATATTGAATAGGGATTTGTAAAGTGAGCAACAGGCCTTCACAAGGAGTTTCAGCCTCATAGAAAGAAAGATACTGTAGAGGGTCTGTAGTTGCTCTTACATATTTCCGTAGCTGTTATACTGAGATGTATGTGCTGCTTGTGTTCATAATGAATACTAAACTCAGAACTGGGGAGATAAATGGATCACATGCATGGCGATCAAAGATTACTTCAGTGTGTTAACATCTAAGGAGAGAATAAAGCTAGAAAAGCGTGCAGCTAGTGATGGGGTGAGGAATGAAAGAGGCTGAAGAGACCCGTCTGTGCCATCCATTGATTTAGTGCTTAGGGCTGAGAGTCAGGGCTGTAGGCCAAGCTGTGAGTGATTGCTTATTCCATCACCGGCAAATAAATGCAGACAGTGAAGCGGAGACGTAAAATGGAGTAATTCCTCAGAAAGTTCCTGATTCTTTCTGAAATTAGTTTTCGCAATGTCACAATTTACTGGCTTGAGAGTCAATAGTCAGCGTTACTGAGCTAATTAAAGCTGAAAGAGGAAATGGCAGGGCCAAGAGAACACATTTGCCTCTACTTTTGTGTTTCTTCTTTTTTGCTTTTCAGTGCCATAAATACCTGAGTTGAATTCTTTCTTGTCTTCAGTATAATAGACATTTTGCTAGAAAATCTAAATTAAGACAAAGCTACGCTACATTTATTATGGGGGATTACAGAATGGAAACCCTTTTCGAGAGTGTGATGGAAAATGTGAGTGAGAGAGGAAGTAAAAGAGGTTTTCATTTCTGCAGAAATCCTGGAGTCTGTATTTCTTGTTATTTCTTTCACTTACCTATAGCAATGGTCTAAGCATCTCATTCTGTCTTTGCATTATGGACAGAGCTGATTGCCATGAGTGTGTGGTACTTGTTTATGAAGTCCTGCAAATAGAAATATCTGGGCTACTCTGAATAGGTGTGGTGGATTGTTTTTTTTTCCTTTTTACCAGTTCTGAGCCTGTTGAACTAATCAAGTTTTCTGTCAAGCAGAGAGACAAGTCCCTTTGAGGATCTCTCTGCTCACTTGTGGTGTCAGACATGCATTTCCCTTGTGGAAAGGCAAAAATAATGGTAGTTTTTCAGTCCTCCCTACATGGAGGAACGGCAGTGAGCCTGAACTCTATTTTGCGTGATTCACTTCATACTGCCTCCTTGTTCCTCACCTTCTTTCCCCATTTCAAGCTGTATGTCATGTCATTAGCATCATACTGACCTTAATATGCAGTTCATACCTGTCAAATCTGTGGTTTTAGGCTCCTTGCAGACTGGATATCCATCATCTCTACATTGCTTACCCTTGGGTCATATTTCCTTCACATCTATCAAATTTAGTCTTTATTTGTAGTTTGTAATAAATGGATGCTGAGATGTTGATGATTTGGTTCCAGGATCCAAAGATTAAGATAGAAGTCTAAAATGTCTATATTGTCATTCTGGTCATGATCAAGACTTTGTGTTCCTTGCTGCTTATGGAGTTACGTTTCTTTTTTTAAATCCACAGAATCCTGGGGGGTTTTTAGGTGTGGGTTTTGGGTTATTGTTCGGTTGGTTTTGGGGTGATTTTTTTTCCTGTTGCAGCCAGTGATCTGGACAGCTATGTTAGTTTCTCTCAATTTAGTTCATATATTATGTAATCGTAGTCATAAACACAGATTTTTATTTAAAATCCCAAGATCTGAAACCATAATGCTTTAATTATTAATTCATTTATTGGAACATTATTGCAGATGCTGTAGCTTGAAGCTTTGAGTTGTGCAATTGTGAAATTATCTGCAGCTGACTTTAATCTTACTCTGTAGTAACTTCAGAGGCTTTGATGAACAGTTCTTTATCCTTATACTGGATTAAGGAGTGCTTCATATGTTCTAGTCTGTGGATTAGTACTGAGGATCCTCTACCACCCTCCAGCCTAACAGAATAAAATTGAGTCTCCCATACTGCGCAGAAGAGTCTGCATGTTTGAACCAGAATTTGGAAAACTGGTGGCAGGAAGATTCTATTCTATTTCTTAAAATAAAAACTTTCCTGGCTAGCATTTCAATTTATGTCTTCTTGTGATTTTATAGTTTAATGCTAGTAAAAATACATGGCTGTTTAAATATGATGCTTGAAGTACTTTAATTTAGAGGAGGGTGTGTGTTTGGTTTTGGTTTGGGGTTATTTTTTATTTAAAACCGACTCAGGTTTTGAGTCCTACATTAAGTTCTTCTACCAAGAGTGGCGTAGTACGTGCAGCTGAAAGAACTCACAGTATCTGGCACTAACTTTTTCAGAAGTCACTGAGTCCACGACTTAAATCCCTTTATGCTTTTGAAAGCCTATAAGCAATGTGAGAGCTGTGTTACTGTTTGCTCAGAAAAACCAGCATGTGAAAATGATATGCACAGTTGCTAACATTTAATATAATTTAATGCTGTTATTATGTAGTTTTTTTGATTTTTGGAGAAGCAAATGTCTTTCGTACTAATCTTACAGCTGCAGTCTGAATCAGATAATGATGAGAAAAGGAGGTCATGATGGAGAAGTGAAGAGAGCGGAAAGGTCAAGAAAGAGATTAAGAGGTGACAAGGAAGAAGGTTGTGATGAGTGAAGAGAAAAACATAAGTATTAAAACCAGGAGGAAAATGTGATACAGTGGATTAGGATGGTTTAAATTTCACAGGTTATTTTCACAAAAACAAAGAGAAAATCAGACTGAAGTAACAACAACAAAATACTCTGCAGAATCAGAAAGGAGAAATGTTAACATAGGCAAAGCTCATTACTTGTCAGTCTTCACTGCAATTTCTTGCACCCTAGCAAACAGAACTCTGCAAGTACAGCTTTGAAAACTCCTTTTTAGTAAATTTATAGTGAAGTTTGTGACAGAATAGGTGGTATCACATCTATTACTCATTCTCTCTTTTGTGTAATTGTATTCTACCCACCTAACATTCTGACTTCTGGAGACAGCATTTTCACGCTACTTTTCAGTTTTATGGACCATCCGAGGCATCTGTTTTGCTGTTGTTATTTTGTTGGGTTTGTTTTTTTTTTTTTAAATCTTTTTCCTTTCATTTGCTACAAATTTGCTATTCTACTGTACATTTATTTCCATTTTAGTGTCCTTCCTCTCAAGACCTTTCCTTCCAAAGGACCACCTTTGTAAGTGTGCCAAACTTTATTCGCCACAGTAAATAGAAAGCCCTGTTATTTTCTTTATAAAGAAGTTACGTGTTTTTCCTTAAGAAACCAGGTCGGGTTGACGCTTTAAAGTAGATGATGTTTAAGATCCCATAGGAACACATGGAATTCTTGCTAAACCTGCTTTGATCATCTAGGAAGATGGCATCTAACCCATGTTCTTAGTGGTCCTGTACGGACTAGCTAGTGCCTTGAGAACAGTTTTGCTGCCTGATGTTATGTACAAAAAACCTCTTTTTTACATCTTTGTCTAGCACATAACTGAACTCTGTATTTTTCAGGAATTAGAGAAGTGAACAGGCGAGCCAGTTGGCAGTTAACAGTTATTCCTTCGTTAGGAATAATCCTGAGTTAGGAAGGCACGGTGCTGTTGAATCAGGTCAGTAATCTTGAGCTCTTGGTTGTACAGAAATGGTGAAGCATTTTAAAGATGTGGTGCAGCTGTGTGCTGGCTTCCACTCTGTGGAAAGTATTCAGAGGTACTGCGAATGATCTCCAGGTAATCTGCTTCAAGTTTAGCCCACTGAACATGAATACAAAAGGAAGTACCTTTCCCATATCAAAATAGCAGAAAACAGCATGGTCCTTGCAGTAACACTTTTCAGCAGTGTCAACATCAGTGCTGCTTGTATAATAAGCTTATATGATAAGCATTGCATTATGGGGACATGTTTGTATGCAGTAGTCTGCAGATAGAAAATAAAAACATGAGAAAAATATTTTTCCTTATTTGCTTTCTAAAAGAATGAGACTTCTTTTAATTAAAAAAAAAAAAGTCAAATAAAATCAGGATTAAGTAGGGAATCAAGGGAATCTATGGGAGAAGATCGGTCTCCTAAGGACCATGGTCATAGTTTTGTGCATGTATAGCTTTTGTTGTTTGACAGTTTTTCTAAGTTTAATGTAAGTATTTTTGTCATGTGTTATCACAGAGTGATTTTTGAGTGGCAGGATGGTGTTACAGACAGATAGAAGGCAAGATACAAAGGAAGAATAGATTAAAAAGGGGACTGACAAGTACTAAATGGTGCAGAGACAGCAGACATAGCACAAAACTTCAGAAACATAAGTAAGAGCTAAGCCGAACAGACCTTTGAGTATGGGCTTGGATGGGTTTGGGACCTCTGCCTTTTTAGTACTATGCATATTCTGTTGCAACAAAACCAGTTGGCAAAGGCACTCAAACTACAATTCCTCTGGTTTAAAAGTTAGGGGTGCGGGTGGTTTTTTTATGTTAACTAGGCAGATGCTTTGGAGGCTTTTCAGATTTTTGTTTCTTTCCCTCTTTCCAAAATGTTCTATTGTTGCTGAACTCTAACTTGCCAACTTATCAGTGGTTAATGAATTATTAAGGACAGTGCTGATGTCTGGAGATGCTGACAAATTTTCTGTTGGATACTTTTTGTTCATTCCTTCTGTTTGTTTCCATTTTTCATGGTTTTTAAGAGAATATCTCCGTGTGTATACTTAGTATAGCTTCAACTTAGAGCAAGGACTAACAAGTGAAGAACCATGGGGCCTATTCTTTTGTTTAGCAGTCCTCTTCAAAAGCCCATTTCCACAAGATAACATTTCCAACTTGAAGCGTAAGTAATTACTGATGTTTTTGAACGAACTCTTCAATTTAAGCTAAAGAAACAGATGTGGCACAAGTACAGCAGGTTTCCATTTAATTCCAGCTGTTAATTTCTGGATTTCTAAAATAATACGTAATTTCTGCATATGTCAAATTTGCTTATATGCAGTATTTTATTAAACTTAAAGTCATTTACATTTCTAGATGATGTAACGTGTGTGATTCTGGCAGAGAAATATATAGCACGCCCATATACATACTCTTAAAAAGAACTGTTATACTTTTTTGTATGTATTTAATGTAGTTAAGGAGATACACCAATCTTATGCGGTTACAATGTAAGAGGTAGATGTATATGGTTACTGTTGGCAAATGCTATGTTTTTAACAGTGATTTCTGCGCAAGCTTCTGAAAGTTATTTTAGAGCTATGACATTAAATTTCTTCTTGTTCTCACAAATGGAGGGTGTCAGCAGTCCTAACACTACCCATAAATTGATATTCCCAGGTAAGAGAAATGCAGTATCCAATGGTAGTGTGGTAGTAAACAGCATTATTTTTTATTTTAAAACCTAACTTCATGATACATCATCCCAAATAGTGCAAAGCTCCCAAAGGTGTCTTCAGAACAAGTCTCCCTGAAATGCTGTGTCCAGGTTTTTTTTCTATTTTACACTTCATAGAGTTTTTTTAAAGGAAAGTTAAAAACCAAACAAATAACATCACCACCACAAAGCATTCTTCCTCTTCTGTGTCTACATTTTCTTCTCAGGAATTAGTTCATTACAATTGCCAAGTTGTTTTTAAGTCTTTACGAACTGTTGAGGCACTTACTGTCAATAGGAGAAATTGCAAATGTGTATATAGTGTAAGAAACCCATGATTAAATCCCCCACATTGAAGTCATTCTGGAAAGGTTAATTGGAAACTTTGAGAACACAAGGAGAACATCCTCTCTTTTGCTTCCACACACCCGCCCCCTGCTCCTACAACCTCCTTTTCAATTTTTATATTTAAATTTTTTTCCACAGTATTGTTCATTATCATTTTTTTAAGCCCCTGGCTACTCTGCTGCCCACTACATCAGCATTCCAACTGTGTTCAGCCCTGCCTCAGTCCCGGAAGGCTTCCTGTTTTCATTGGTCAGGAAACTTAACATGGTGTAGAATTATTGTATCATGTATGTATGATTTCCTTTGGGATATAAATTCTTACACAAGTACGTATTTTTCCCTGTCAACTTTTTGGTTTAGGTTTTGTTTTTGCAGTGGGGGGGTTTTTTGTTTGTTTTGTTTTCATTCGTGTAGGCAACTTACATGGAGTACAATCCTCTTAGTGAAGGTCTTAGGAAAGCTTTAATTCAGAAGATGATTTAGCCTGATGTTGCTAAATCTACTGCAGTGTTTCTGGGTTATGCTGTAGAACTTCTCAGTGTAGTGAAAAGCTCTAATATGTTGAATAGGCTGAGAGAGCAATACACAAACCTTCCCCCTTCTTCTGTTTTGGCCCTGTGACATGCCAGTTTGGTTTTCTTACCAATCAAAGAGGGAAAAAAAGAATATATTTTACATGGATGTAGGCTTTTGTAGACTTAGTTAAATAGATAAATAAATAATCTATTAACAGATGGTAGTTAGTATGCTGTGCCTAAGTCTCCTGGAAAAAGTGATCATGGAGGATGTTGTTATATACTGCCCGAAGTAGTTTCTCCTGAATAGTTTGCATAAAAGGAAAAAAGCATGATGATGGGGGAAGGGAATAAATAGTCTCTTCAAATTGGTGTCTCTGCACAGATGTCTCCCTGAGTGACTGTCTGAGTGCAAAGAGGTCCTTTTTGCTATGGGGGGAGCATGAGGCTGTGTGGTACAGGCTGGCGGAAGAGCTGCAGGTTGCAATGCTCACCTGCTGCAGCCACTCTGTGTCTCAAGAGGCAGCATATGTGTCTGTCCACATCCTTCCTCGCCTCCAGACCACAGCGCTGTGAGGTTCCTGGGATCACAGGCATAACATCTTGTAGCATCGAAGTCAACAGTAGCTTTGTTACTGACTCAAGTAACTTTCTCTTCAGTTAAAAATACCTCTTCCTTTCCATTTTGCTTCCCAAAACCCTGTTCTTAGAATTAATAAGATGCTGCACGTGCAACTGTATATACACATTAGCTGCTAGGTGTGTAGGTACACCTGTATACATACATATGCACATGTGGGCTTCTCCTGTATTTGGTTCTGACTTTAAGCAACTGTTTGAAAAATGTAGATTCACTTAATAATGGATAAAACCAATGTTCTGGACTGTCATCCTTAGCATATAGTTACCAAAATGCAAAATAATAAGCATTGTAGACACTTCACTACTTCCAGCTCTGACCCTATTACTACTGGGCGTTTGTTTGGCCTGTGCTTCTCTGATTAGTTTCAATTCTTTCGAAACCTGGGAATTGACATAGCTTTAAAAATTTATAAGACATTATCAGTGTACATGGTAGTCTGTGTTTTTTATACCTTTCACACTGTTAAGACATAGTCACAGGTATGCTTATTCCTTTTATATTTACCTTCACAGCTGTATTTTCATTTAAATATTTATTCACAGATGGATAATAAATGCAGTTTGATTTGTACCTAATTGTAGTAACCAATTTTCATTATTCATTAAAGTCATTGTCAGAATTCATTTATGATTCTGACTGTGAAGAAACTTAGGGTGACCGCAGCAATGAAATAAGTAACTGCCTCACTTAAAAAAGTCAATGGCCAGGGCATTAATTCATAGTATTTCAGTAATTATTTACACTTCTGTATTCACACTTCTGCAATTCTATTACTTTCTGACTGACAGGATTCTGTTCTTGCTGTATCATAAGCTTTAATTATCTTACATATTTTTATATTAAATGACTAATTTTGGTGAAATTAGGATGCCTGTCAGATTCAAAAACTGAATGTGTGTTCTCATTTGTTCCCAGAGCTATGAAATAATTGTGGGCTAGGGTGGAAAGGCATTATGGGTACAAGCATGCAAATGAACTTGCCAAGTATCTGTATATCATAAAATGTTTTAAATCTATGGACATAAAAGTAGGATGAAGACACAGCCATTAAAAAGGCAGTCATTTTTGAGTGTCACATAATTTAGACACTTTAAGTTATTGAAGTGTCATGAGTTTATTGCTCCTAATTTATTAATACAATCATTGAGGATTCACTTATGTCTCTTGCTCTGCCCCAAAACAGAGGCTACAAATCTGTTTAAAATGTACAGACTCTGCTTCAGCAGTAAAAGCCTAAAATGTTTCTCAAAATAGAGACACAAAAAATAACATCTTTACTGCAGTCTTTGTCCTGTTTGTATTTGTATTTGTGTGTTAAAGTAGGACAGAGAGATCCAGTAAAGACCAAGTAAGTTTGGTTTGGAATTCAGTTTTTCAATTGCCACATTAGGGGACATCTCTGTGGGGAAAACAACCTATTGCTTTGGCCAGTAACCAGGACACACACACAAAAAGGTAATCCTGAAGAACGGAAAAAAAAGAAAGGAAAAAGCTTGACTTTTACTTTTAATCCTTTCATGTGCTGAATTGGCTTTTCTTAGTTTGCAGGTTCTGTTACGTTTCTTGCCTACTCAGGAGCACGTTTGATGTGTTTAAGTATTGACAAAATAGCGCCAAGGTAGTATGAATGGAAGGGGCATCACAGAGAGCTGGAGACAAAAGAATCCACTTGATTGTAATATGTGCAGAATTTTGACAAAACACCTTGTATGACACGTGAAATAATTATACACATGAAAAGATTTAGGTTTAGGTTCTTTTTAAAATAAATTTTTTAAAAAATCTCACTTTTTGTTATCTTTTTTTTTTCCCCTAATCAGGACAGAATTTTACCCTAAGGCAGTTAGGAGTTTGTGAACCAGCAACGCGTCGAGGACTGGCATTTTGTGCGGAAATGGGGCTTCCCCACAGAGGTTACTCTATCAGTGCAGGGTCAGATGCTGATACTGAAAATGAAGGAGTGATGTCTCCAGAGCATGCCATGAGACTTTGGGGCAGGGGGGTCAAATCAGGGCGCAGTTCCTGTCTCTCGAGCCGTTCCAACTCAGCCCTCACGCTGACTGATACCGAACATGAAAACAAGTCTGACAGTGAAAATGGTAAGTTCTTATGCATATGCCCGTATGTAAATCAATGCTTTATTTGCTGTTTTGGTTGACACTAGAGAATTTAAAGTCAGTAAAGGAATGGCCTTGAATTTTATTTTTTTTAACCCATTCTTCCCTTCTCCCTCTCCCCCTCCCCCCCAAAAAAAAAGTCAATATTCAGTATTAGTCCTAACTAATGTAAGCTTTGGGTGCAATGTTTTAGCTATTTGAAAGAGTTTAGTCACAAAAAAGATTAGCTCTGTTTTATCTCAGGCCATGTCACCTGTTACCCTTTGAGGAACAGCTAAGTAAGTGGCGATAAAGTTGATCCCCAAGGCCAGCTTGCAATCAACAGTTTCATTGTAAGCTCTTCTTCAAAACATCTTGGAGAAGTTGCAGAATCTTGGAATGGGTGAATGAACACAAAGAATAGCCTATTAACAGGGCTCATGTGGTTTGAAAACAAATTTGATTGTGCTTTAAACTCCTAGCTGATGAGAGCAATTGGAATTGTGGTGAAGAGGGACATGTGGCCTTTGATGTACCTGGGGGACTGGATTACTGGGCAATTAAAGTCTGCAAAAACAACCACCCTAAACAGCAGTTTTGTAAGATGTGAGCTAGTTTTTAAGTGAACAGAGGTTAATACAATTGCCTGGTTCATTTTTAAAGCTTTTCAAAGAATTTTTACTTCCACTTGAGATATGAACAGAACCTAATGTGGTGTTAAATGCTAAATGCACAAATATTATAAGACATTATATCTTTAACTTCTTTTTATTTGCAGAAGATTTTCAGCTTTACTAGAATTAGAGTGATTGTTCTATTAACTTCATGACTTTCTATATGACAAATTCAAAAGAGGAATAAGGAAAAATGAGTAAAAATGAAAATTAGAGATGGCTATTGCCTGCATGTCTGCATGTCATTTTATTAATTTATTAAACCTGTCTGCTCAGCTGTACAAAAGTCAGAGCAATTTGATTTTATCCTCTGGCAATAGCTGTAACACATTGTGGGAAACAGCAATGTTTGTGTGTGTATGTATTAAAAAAAAAAAAAAAGTTTTATTTTAAACTACAAGCAATAATATTTAGTTTCACCTATTTATTATTTTAACTTTAGTTCAATAAAACAAAACCAAAGCTTTATTTTGGTATAATCCATAATTGTTTTTCCACTGGTGGCTGGTTCTAACTGAAGATGCCTATCCAAGACAGCTGTCTCAGATGGAATCCTCCTTTTTGTTGGATTTAAATACTCTGTGTTCACAGGTGTCTTGTCTCGTGCTTGGAAAGCTTGTTTTGAGTTGGAGGTTGTTTTGAAAGAGGGCAGGAGAACTTGCCTATCTCCTTTTGGCAGTGGAGTTTCTGTTGGATGACTCTTGGTATTTCAGTTGCAAAGCAATCTAGAATAAACTGTTGATCAGTCCTGTAATTTTTGCTTTTGAGAAGTCTATGCTAGAACATTCCCTTGAGTCTTTTTGTAAACCCCTAGGTTAATGATTTTGAAAATACATATTTATATATATACACACATGCATAATTTCATTAGAGTCGTATCTTTAAATTACCAAAGGGATGACTTCTTTAGAAGTACAATAGGTTTGCTGTACATTTTATTAAACCTTACATTTTCAGTTTTTAAAAAGGCAAAATCCTGATTACAATATGCTAAAACTTCCACCATGAGCTTAAAACTAGTTTATTTTTTTCATGTGTAAGAAGAATGTAAATATGTTAGAAAAGACATTATTCTGCACTGGTTAGGTTTATGCAAGGAATGTCTGATGTTTGATACGACTTCAACAAAGAGCTTAGTCACTAAAAAGGGTTACAGTTGATTTATTTATTGATAGGGAGGCCAGCAGTCTAACTTAAGGAGGTACTGGGACTGCTGTGAGGCTAATGAAATTTTGATGGCTTGACAATCCCACGGGGTTATGAAATATATAATTTGGACCATGTCATGGCTCTCCATTTCAGTGGAGATGGTACAGAGGTGGTGAAGAGCTTTATCTTCTTTGGTATTTTTCTCTGAATTTTTGTTTCCACTGAATATAGAAGATTTGGCTGAGAAATGTCTTATACACGTAGTTGGAACTCAGTGTGTTAAATGCTCACAGTAGAATAGAAAATACAATTCAAAGTCAGGGAAGATGTATCATCCTGGCAGGCACAGGTGCTTCAATCAAAGGACCACATTGCAGGTGCGAGTTTGGTTAATTTGTGGCCAGAAGTTAATAGCTGTGCCAGTATACTGTTAAAATCTGAAAAATCTGATGAGGCTTTGAAAGCAAAGTTAAAGCTATGACAAATCCTCCATACTGCATCCTGTTTTGTGTGTGTGAAAGATTCCTGACTGAATTCTGATGGAACTGTTTTACAGGTAAAAACATTTCTATGCAATATTGTTTACCTCTATAACATAGATAAGAAGCAACAGGTTATGAAGAGCAAAACACAACACCAGATCATACTTTCATTGGCTAAAAGCCTCAGTTGTTGAGCAATCCCGCTGTTCACCCAGTAAAACTATTCACTGTTTAAATAGTCCATTACCATATGTAGACCTTATTGGATTAATGGGACTATTTGTGATGAGGAGAACTGTGATTTATCCTACAGATAAACCACGTGGTTAACCATTTGTTGAATGTACTTGGGGTTTTCTTTCTTGTCACTTAGGCAAGAAGAGTAGCTTAGGATCAAAACATGATTTCCTTTCCTTCCTTGTAACCATTGTGTATATTTGCTCTTCTGAAATGGATGTGGATTGCATATCCTCAGGAAAGTAAAATTCAAGGTTCTGTTTCATATGAAAATGAGTAAGTGGAAATAGTTTGTTGAGGATATTAAGTTTTATTTGTTGAGGTCTCAATATTATGCTCCTAAGACCCTACAAAAGCAACCTAAATTTGTGAGTAATATTGACAGGAATAGAAGTTTCTTTAAACAAATAACACTGCACATGGTTAGCTTGCAAAATGATAGTTATAATAATAGCATAACATGGATGCCAGCAAATTGATTTTTTTTTTTCTTTCTCTTTTAGAAAGCATCAGAACTCTTTATCAAACATAAGGTTTATAGATGTATTCTCACATCAAAGTTTTAGGTTACTGCTCAGTAAATCATTCTGAAGAGAAATATTTTTCTTTGAGCTCATTCAAGTTCCATATATGACTTGGCATCATATCCTGAGAGATTTGTCATGTCAGCCTCCCTGAAGGAGGACTTGCATCTGTTAATCTGGGCAACCTACCAGTATCACATACAATACGATGTATCAATTGAACCACATTGAGCATGCATGTGCTTCTTCAGGCTTTCTTCTCCATTCCCTTTTCAAGTTATTTCATAAATGCTGCTTTGAGAAATTTATGTTAGTAATTGTTCTAGGAGTAGTGGCTTTGAAATATAAGCAGCCCATCTTTTATATGCCTGCCAGTAACTTTATGATGTTAAGCCGTTGTAAGATTACTAAAGCTTGTCTTTTAAACTTGATAAATATTCCAACAGAGTAATAGGTAGAAGTTGTAGTTAGGCTTCAAATGGCCCTTTTGCTTAAAGGGTCAATATATGGTATGTCAGAATCCACTACTTTATTTAAATTGGTTTTAAATCCACTAAACTGCAATCCCTGACTTAATGAGACATCAGAAAGCTAATAAACAAAACATGAAATTTAATTGAGCAAGTTATTCCTAAAGTCCAGCTCCTTATTTAGTTATTTATTTGTTGTCAAGTTATAGATCCAGCTTTGTATACGCTTTTTGTGATGGCCTGAAATTCAGGCTATGGCAATGATTGACTGAGAAGTCACTCATTTAAGGTTCAAGCAAGTCTTTGTTTCCTTCTACCCCTTTGGAAGCAGTATTGAAAGTGCTTCTGAAAAACTGTTGAGTATTCTGGATAGATGCATGCCACATAGTTGACTCTGCCCACAGACACAAAGACTAGCTGGGATTACAGAAAATAGTTCTGATAGCACTAGCATATGGGGTTTTATTTTCTTAATCGGTCGAAGTTTTGCACTGGTGGGGGTTTGTTAGAAGATGAGAAGTGTTCAGGATGAGCAAAATAAAAAGAAGAAAGGGAGAGAGGAGTAAGAAATTGTGGGCTCAGGAATCATTCTGAATTGGTTAGAAAAGGAATTTGAAACTTGGACCCATTTTTCACAGGTACGGAAAAGTAGATATTGCTGGTAGAATGTTCACTGCTGAGGATTTCTTAAAAGATAAAATACCATTATCAGCTGTGTGGGCATCTGCTTGTTTCCTCTCCAACTTCATTTTCTGAAGATAGCATTCTTGTGAACCTAATACTCTCTTGTCCTTCCAGAATGGTGAATTTACTGGCATTCAGATCTCTGAAAACCAAGAAAACATTGGTAAGATACTTGTCAAGGAATCTTAAATCTGTTCTCTCTAACCCAGTACATCTATAACACATACTTGAACTCTGCATTCTTAAATAATAAACATCATTCAGGAGAGTAGTGTTAAACATTTTTACCTGTTTAACATCCTTCTTTATGCTAAGACAAAACTCACTGTATATGAACTCTACTACTCAGTATAGCTGCTTGGAACCTGCTAGCCAAATGCTCAGCCTGCTGATCAAAGCCAGCCACATAGCTGATGAATTAATATTCATCTTACTTCCATACCATCATTTACAACTTCTTCACTCTTTTCCACAGTATTCCATCTAGCAATTATCTACCCCTCATTAAGCATGCCCCTATCTCTTAAGTCCTGCTCTGCTGCCAAGAAATTTCACAACCAGGAAATTTGTCTGTTTTATTGTTAACAGAAGTCAGCTCTGAAATATTATTTAATATCTAAACAGGCATACAAATTTTTCTTTGGTTATAGACACATAGAACAAAAATCCATAAGTAAAAGTAGTGGTCCCTGGTTTTTCTGCAATACTTTCACAAATTTTCGGTAGTTACACTAATTTTCAAATTTATAATATTACGAATGTAGTTCTGTGGATGTATTTCAGTAAATCTTCTTTAGCATTCACTGTTAATGCAACTGAAAATCATGTTGATAATTCCTTTGGCTAGTGGTAGCCAAAGAGGGAACAGCTGGGCTGACCTTTTTCCAGTAACCTTTTTGAATCTCCTGGGTTTCAGAGATCTACCGAGTGTCACTGACCTTTCTGTTGAGAAAAGGCATGAGATTCCAAAGGGCCATTTTTAATGATGCTTTTATGATGCGAGTCTGGTACAGAACATCAAACCAGAGGATGAAGGCCTTTGGAAACACTCACCCAAATCTTCTAATGCACAGGAACTGCAGGCTTAACAAGAGCTGACAGCAGTAAAATTAGAATTGCGGTCTGTGAGGAAAAGCAACTCTAAGAAGAAAATTTCAGAGAATTCACTCTTGGCTGTTAAAACTTATCCTTCTAATGTTGTAGCGTAGTGAAAGAGAAGTTTCAAGACCAGCTGTCATAGCTCAGGATTTCTCCAGAGATCTGAATTTCAAGAAAGAACCATGCAGAAAATGGAAGGAAAGTCAAATTTCTGAGGAGGAGCTTAAAATGCTGCAGTTGGGGAGGTCCAGGCATGCAAATTAAATTGAGACATAATCGGCAAAAATGTGAAGAGTTGTACAGAAACATGAATGCTAAGAAAAGGGAGAAGAGGGAGTTGATTTATTACTTAACAGTGAAGGAAGACTGGTAATACATTGCTGATATGTTTTCTTTAGTTGTTTTTGTTTCAGCATTTGCTGAGTAACTGATCACAGAGCTAACATTTATACTATTAAATAAAGGATTAGAGGTTACTTAAATAAAGAAAATTTGTCCTGCATATACAGAGTGTCTTCAGCCTCTTGGCTTTTTATAACTCGTGTCTGAGAAATCATTGATGGGATGGATATGATTCTGGAAGGCAAAACCAAACACGACAGCTTCAGGAGCAAAGCTAAGGAAAAGGAAACTGCCTAATCAGTTAGACAAAAAGCATCCTACGAAAAAAAAGAAAAAAGTTTATGCTTTGTAGCAATAAATAATAAATGAGTCTTGTCAAGCTGTAATGATTTTCTTTAGTGATAGTATAAGCCAATCCTTGATAAGGAAAAGGGAGCAGATGCTAACAACAATACGTATTTTGATATTAGTAAGGCTTCTGAAGCTGCCTCACTACTGACATACTCATAAATAGAGACACAGGGTCTAGGTTCATTATTACAAGATAAACATACAGCTTATTGGAAAAAACCTGTAAATAGTGATTCTTGGTATTTCATGAACTGGCAAGTTGGATCAAATAGTACTCCAACACAGTGTGACATAAGATGTTCTTAATGACTTGGGTAATGCAAATAGAACATTGTAACCTGGAAAGAGTCACATGCACTTTGTAAGGCAGGGTGAAACCTGGAGAAATAATTCCACATGAAAAAACACAGTTCAGTAAATGCAAGTACAAAGATCTACATTTAAGTGAGAATAATTAAATTTCCCAAATGTGAGAGAGGCAGGAGACTGAATCACAGTCCTTTACAGAATCATAGAATAATTAAGCTTAGAAGGGACCTTTTGAGGTCATGTGGTTCAATCATCTGCTTAGAGCTAGACTAATGTTAATTTAGATAAGATTGCTCAAGGCCTTGTTCAGTTGAGTTTTGCAAATTTACAAGAAGAGAAATTCCACATTATCTCTGCACAACTGTTTGGTGCTTAACCAACTTCATTGTCATTTCTGTTTTTTCACCCTTTATATCTAATCAGAGTTTCCCTTACTGCAGTCGACCACTGCCTCAGGTAGTAGAAGATCAAAGTTAGATTTCCATCTTTTACCTTTGCCAGGCTCACTTGAGTTCCTCTTGAGTTGTGTGCTTCAGCACTTCAGTCATGGTGGTCAATCTCAGCTGAATTCATTTCAGTTTGTCAATGTTACATGAGTACTGGCAAGCCCCGTAGTGCATATAGTACTCCAGATGTGGTCTTCAAATGCTGAATAAAAGAGACTAATCACTTCCCAGGGAATGCTGGCTCCATTCTTCTGAATGCAACCCAGTATGTGGGCAGGCCTTATTGTTGAAAGGGTACACTGCTGAACTTATTGTCCATGGTGACTCCCCAGGTCTTTCGTAACAAAGCTGCTTTCCACTGTGCTTGCAGCTAGTGCTGCTAGATGAGGTTATTCTGCCTTTGGAGTTCATGAGGGGCTTTTTCAGCCTGTTGAGATCCTCTGAAAAGCAATCCCACCCTGCAGGATCACTCTTTTCAGCTTGGTGTCATCCACAAGCTTGCTTGGGGGCACATTCCGTGCTGCTCATTCTCAATATGTTAAATGTAGTACAGATATAAAACAGTATTAGCCCCTGAGGAATGCCATTAATATTGGCCAACAGTTTATTTTTGTACTACAAAACACTGTTCTTTCAGCCTCTTCATACAACCAGTTTTCCACAAACTGCACTTTGTAGCTCACCAATCCAGTTCATCTCTCTCCAGCTAAGCTACTCTACATAATGTGGGAGATCACATTGAAAACCTTGCTAAAGTCAAGGAAGGCAGTAGGTACTGCTCTGCTTTGTCAACTGAGACAATTATCTGTTCATACAAAGCAGAAACATGTTTTGGGTGTGATTTTCCTTTGGTAAATACATGTTAGCCATTCTTATTCCCTTTCTTTTCTGAGAGGTCTGTCCAGGTATATTAAGGATAACTCCAGCAGTATTTGTTCCGTACTCTGCCCTGGGAGACTTGGGGTAAGGCTGACTGCCTCTGCTTCCCTATGTACTCCTTGCCCTTCTTGAACATAAAATTATCTTCAAAAAAAGTCATGAGGAACCTTCCTCCATTGCCATGACCTTTCAAGAAATCAGTATGGCCTTTCAGTGACATTGGTCAGCTTTGCCATCACCTATGGATTTCTCCTATGTGGTCCCCTGGGCTCCTGTATGCCCAGCTTATGTAAGTGGTGCTTAACAGCTCACCTGTCCTTTGCCATGATAGGGCTTCTCAACTGAGGTTGAGCTTTCGTTTCCTTATCCCCCATCCTGTGTATCAAGGAGACATTTCTGTATTCCGCCTGGGTAGCCATCAGCTGAAGGTCATAGTGGTTATTTATCAACAGTGTTTTCTGTTGTGTATAACTGTTTCTTTCATGACCTTGTAACATGTCTTTGTGTACAGCACCACTGAAATAATCCTACTACATCACTCAGCAGTACTTAGAAATACTGTCTGTGACTGGTTTTGGGACTATGTTTTGAGGAAAAATGCCAGCCAACTGGAGGCCTAGAGAAAGGTTAACAGGAATGATCAGAAGTTTTAAACACACAACACTAGAAAGAGATTGGAAGAATTCAGACTGTTGAGCCTAGCATGTTCTGTCTAGATATTGTTGCTGTTACAAAGGCCGTGTATGAAAAATAGGACCAGAAGAAAACAACATATATAGCAAAAAGCATGAGTTGACTCAAACAGTGCTGATTCCAGGATAGCTTGGTGAAAGAGATTGCTGAACACCATTTGAATATTTCATTATCTAACATGTTTTCCAAAACGTTTCTAAAATGTTGGCATAATTCTGTTTGGTCCTGATTTGTGAGAGAAGATGGACAAAGAAATTCTTTTCTTCCTTTCTTGTTTTATTTTCTGTGACTCAATAGTTCTATTCAAACCAGAAATTAATGAGCAGGACATGTACTGAAAAAAAATGAAGGCTATAAAAATCTTGCTCTGCAATTTATTATAATATTAGTATCTTGGGCTTTTTCTAACTGGAAATGGTTAACTTTTCATAGGCGTCCCCCTTCCCATTTTAAGTTTGATGCAAAAATACTGCTTTTCAGTCCCCCTTAACAAAACATGTTTCTTCAGACGTGCTTGCAGAAGGAAGTCTTGAACAAAACAGCTCTTTTTCATTAAAGTTGTGTTCTAATTATGAGGTTGCTACAAAAGCAGAGCATGCTTTGCGCATCTATAAACTGATGATCTCTGCTGTTTTGATTTGGAATGTGGTTTTGATGTCCTTGAAAAATCACAGTGGTAGCAGTAAATTGTTTTAATTAATGAATTAGAGAGCAACAGATTTGCTGAATCAGGTTTATTGCTGCAATTATCACTGGAATAAAAACGAGAAAAAAGAAAATCTGTCAAAGATGTGAGATTATTTGGTTTGTTGTAATTTGAAACCATGTTTCTCAGCTACCACTTCATTTCCTGTAGAGTTAGGATATGGGGGGAAAGTGGTGACCTTACATATATAAGACATATATTTCTATATTCATTACACAAAGCCAAATTATAATAGTTGAGATGTAGTTTAAATAATGCCAGTTCTGTATAAAGAGTAACTTACTCAGTTGTTTTTAAAGTGTTTTCTAAGTTTCATTTACTTTTATTTCGAAATAAGGTTTTAATTGCATTTTCTTGTATAATTAAATACTGTCATATCAAGAAATAATCTAATAATGATTTCTGCTTTCAAGTAAATATGGGCTGTGCTATTGTCAGAGTATCTGAAATAATTAGAGGTGACAGCCTTTGTATGCTGGTCAAATAATAGCTGAAGAAAATTTGCCAAGATGATGTTTGTTTTTTTGTGGTGTTTTTTTTTTTTTACAAAAAACTGGAAAGGGTTTTAGAATTGATCAGGGAAATTTTTTTAAAACTTACTCTTTAAACTGGTATAAAATCTTACGTTGTTTTCTAGATAAAAAGTTCTATTTCTTTGATGCAGATGAGAATTCGGTTTGAAATTGAGCTTCAAGTCAAATTTTAAGATTAATTCCTTTCACAGTTATTAATATGTGGATTGAATTGATCAGAACTTTTCTTTGGTTTCTATAGTGTGCTGCCTGATCTGTTGGCAAAATTTAAGTTTTTTTTCTTGATTTAATGTGGAAAGAAGATGAGGTTTAAAATCTCAGGAAAAGAAATGCTTGTTAGGAGCTGTGGGTTTGACTTTTATTCCATTACATCCCTCATTCAATATACCATGGTCTTCCTGAGCTACGTAGGGTTTGTGTTTAGTTATCTATTGTTTTCACTTGTATGTTGTAGAGAAGAAGTGTGGTTTTGGCACACTGAAACCAAGGAAAACAGTATTACTTTTTATCCCTTCACATTAGAAACCCTTTAGTGGAAGGGCCTTGAGACCCGCTGTGATCATGTGGGTTAGTGCAAGTTTCTATATAATACATGGGAATTCGCAAAATACTTATCAATATTGTATTTGGATTTTTTTTCCTTAATTTCACAATTATGAACCCACAGCGTCAAGTTAGGACAGATGAGGGGGAACAATAATTATGGATTAAATTCTGAATATGCAAATAGTTAATAGGTGCATCTCTTCATCTTCTATAAGATTGTCCAGAATAGATAGCAGTTTTCTTAGGAGTTTGAAGGTTCTGTGCAGCTGCTGTGTCAGGGCTGTGCTGCTACTGACAACAGGCTGATTTCTTTGTTGACTACATTATGATTGCTTTTTTGTAATTTGTGGTAAAATAGATACATAAATGTTGTGTATAAGACTCTGTATGCATATATATGGCTATCCTTACAAGACCTTTTCTTAAACAGTTTTATTTTCATGGCTTATACATGTAGTTTTCTTAGAGATTAAACACACTGGGTTGAAGATGGTTTTCTTCTTCAAATGACCTAGAAACTTGAAAGCATTTCCATTGCAAGTCTTTGTGCAGTCATAAGCATAAGAAAAGGAAATTTATTCTGGTGTTACATGCTCTGCCAGACCTACTGTATGCTGGAGAAAGAGATTAATTCCCCTCCCCCTCAGTTGCTGGGTTTTTCTAAATGTAATACTTCTTTAAAATCTTTTATAGTTACAAATAAAATGTCTTGTGTAACTGCTGATGACAAATGCTGTGGAGTCTCAGTCTGCACCTGTGGCAGACAGGGTAAAGAATTTGAGTTGCTTTGTGTCTGTACAAAACATGAATTTCTTTTTGTAGTGGATTTCACTAAACAAAACAGTGTTGGTCACTTGTGCAGTTTGTAGAAAATAGCAGAAAAGTGAAGTTGAAGATCAATTTTGGCAAGAGTTATTTCTTGGGGAAAGTGTCGTGGTTTAAGCTTAGTTGTAAATTAGAAAAGCGTGTAGCCTGCTCATTCCCCCCCACAACCTGTCCTCCCCCGCCTCCCCACTCCCGGTGGGCTGCGCAGGCCCACCTAAAGAATGTAATTCCCGCGGGTTGAGAGAAGCACAGTCC
>WYDI02020572.1:7899-34827 GCA_009867235.2 Psittacus erithacus | reverse complement strand
GCCAATAAGCTCTTGAGCGGGTGTAGGGTGGGGAGGGAGGGGGAGTGAGGGGTGGTGTTTTGAGGTTGTTTTTTTTTGTTGTTGGTTGTTGGGGTTTTTTTGTTTGTTTGTTGGTGTGATTTGTAAATGCAGATATTATCTCACAATTTCCTAGTCGCTGAAGAGCATAAAGACAGCAAGGCAATGTTGAGCAAACCCAAATGTCTCTTTGTGCTGCCAGCACGTTGTATTTGTACCCATCTTTGTTCATTTTGCTCTCTTCTGCTTTTCTATCCTGGTAAACGCTGTTCTCTTTCCTTGTCCTCTTCCTTCTACTGTCCTCTGCTCAGAACTTGCTTTCTTAGAGCATGAATGATCACCATCTCAAATCTGGAACTTCGTAAGGACTGTCGTTAGGGACTGAAGAAGAAACAGTGGTGAGTTTTGGTGTCATTTCCGTTTCATTCTACAGACAGAATTCTGCTATTTCTTATACTGGTTTGTTTTGTTTGGGCTTTTGTATTTTAAAATAACTTAACCTTAAGGAGTTTTTAGGTAGCAAAAGATGGGAAGCACCTACTCCAAAAAAGCTAGCTGAATTATCCAGGTGGAGCAGATGATAGTAAGAGTTCAAAGATGTACTGAAAGAATGGGGGAAATGGTTACAAAAGTGGAGTGATATATATATATGTGTGTGTGTGTAGTAATATTAAAAATAATTTGCTGTACTTTGTAAGTCTGAAACTTCTCTGTGGACAAGCTGCTTTTGCCCTTTTTTCTCTTACCCCAGAATCCTCAGCCTGACTATTGGTGTTGGTTAGCTGCAGGCCAGAACTTCTCAGCCTGCCAGAAGAGGTACTTTTAGCTGCAGAAATATGTAGAATATTGTTTGTTTGTTTTTTCACTTTTACTAGGCTGGTAGAATTCACCACCTTAAATTGATTTAAATCAGTTATTTTAAATAATACATTAATAGTGGCCTTTTTTTTTTTTCTTTTTCTCTCTCAAATCTAAGTTATTAAATGCAGTATTTTGAAGTTGGACATAGTTAGGAACAGATTTTTATTCCTAGAATTCTGTGCCATGTCAGCAAGGATGACATTGATGTGGTACCTGACATTAAACCGCATTCTTGCGTAGGGAAAATTGTTAGAGGTATTGCGTTGAAATTGTACAGTTGGGCTCTGCTTAACTACTCTAGAGCAACAGATTGATGCTGCTTGGGAAAGGGAAATTGGAATGAATTTTCATCTGATGTTCTCACCCTTGCTTGAGCTGGTGAGGGGCCTACTATGAATATTCCTGATGTAATGTTTAAGGTGATTGAATTGAATCTGGCATGAGACTTAAACACTTATTGGAAGAAATGCTTCTTGAATACAGATTTTTTTTAAAATGTTTGCTGAAGGTATTTTTCTGTAATAAACTTCTACAGCATTCAAATGTCTTATTTTGTCTTTTCATGGAAGTTTCACATTTCAAAAGCCTTACAGGTGTTGCAAGAGTCCTTTCACCACAGGAGGCAAATTACCCTGATTATTGTGAGTGGGCTTCTTTAGGAGCTGCAAGCAGCCTTTCTTTATATTTTGACAGTTCTACCTTCACATTAGTCTGGGGGTCAATTACTGTTTGAAAGCCTGGCTTTCAAATTTTCCCAAACTTGCTTTTTCTCATCTGAGGATTTTTTATTTTATTGCCTCCAATCGTGGGTCATTTATCTGATGGTAGCTTGAACACGTCTTATGTCAAGGTTACTGACTTCTCCTGCTTCTTGTCTCAGCAGCAGGCAGTTAGTATAAACAAACAGCCCCTTACCCTTGGAAAATCCTTTGGACCTCCTTGGGTGGAAGGGGAGGGATTTAAGGGGAGACAGGATTGTTTGTTTTTAAGTAAAATGGACATTTGGGACAGTTCCAGTCAACAGGAGATGTATCTCCCAGCACCAGGATCTGCTGGAGGAATACTGTCACTGATTAAAGCACTGAGCAGTGGTTGCTTTTAGAGAAGAGATGGCCTGTATTAATTTTGTTCCCTTCATGTTTTCATATGTATTCAGGGATTAAAGAAGTAGCTTCTGTCAGCTGTTCATGGCAGGACACCACTTGGAAAGAGAAGACTAGATGGTTCTCAACTTAGGTTATTTAGGTCTTTCTTACATCTTAAGAAGAGACCAAAGCCTGGGAAATGTTACCTGGTGTTCCCTGGCAGGCTTACTGAACAACCATGGGCTATGTAGGAGGGTTGGCTTCCATTGTGTTCCAACAAAAAGAAAGCTGGGAGCAAAGTTTTTTGCAAATTTGTAAAAGGCAAATGTTTTCCCTGCTTTTTGCTAACATTATGGCCAACTTACCTGCAGTTTTTAGGTTGAAGCCCAAGAGCACACTCTCTCAGCAGCCTTCACAAGTGACCTCTCTACCTGTAGCAGCCTGCTCCATTGGAGTTCCATTCTGGCCTTTTGTGTTGAGAGGTATACAATTTGTCAGTGAAAGCTTTTGGGATGTTGCTAGTAATGAAGTGGCAGGACACGATTCCGGCATCAGCCTGTGTCCAACCATCTTTCATTTGCTGATAGCTTTCTATGGTGAAGCGCCTCCTGAAGATCTCTTTCCTTTCAGGCTTATGCACAATCCAAAATGAATGTTTATTACAACAGTGTAATAAAGAAAGTCCCAACTAGAGGGGCTTCAATTAGAGTATCATGGAATGCTGCTACTTTAATTTGCTGTTAACAGTCCTCATAGGATTTTTTTCACTAATAGTTTTAGTAGTCCTTGTTACTTGCACAAGTTTTCTCTTTCAGTTTAGTTTCTACTAGGGCACAGACACAAGCTATAGTTAGGTGAGAGGGGCTGTGTGGTGTGAAATATGAAAGAAGCTTGATAGGGAAGAAATGGGATCTCCAGTTCCATTGAGGTCAGGTGGTCACAGAGCAGACAGGTTTCTCCATCTGGGAATCTGCTCATGCCACTGCATATAGCTCTTGCTATATGTACTAAAGGCAGTCAGTTCTAGGGGCTTTGCTTTCAGCAAAGCCTGCTATGCAGAGCTCTCTTACACTTCTTGAGGTTCTTGTGTGCCAAAAACCTTCCTGTTTTACAGTGATGTCTAAAGGCTGCTTGCTAGTCCTACTGGAAATATATGGTTCCCAGACTTCTGAATGACAGTTTCTCCAGTGGGCTATTTGTCTTCCAGTCATTAATAAAATGACTTAGTTGCCTTCAGAGATCCCCAGCTGTGGGTCTGTTACCATTCGTTTTCTGAAGAAGGAAGGGGTGCCATTCCCAGATGTTATTGGGACTCTATAGTGTTTGCTGTAAGTCACAGCCCTGGTAGGTGCCATTACCCCATGTGCTGTACAAACAGAACTCATTTAAGTTTCTTCTAAGAGCTTGCAGCTGAAAGCAGAAAATCTGATAATAAAGTGAATGTTTAGGTAAAGCTATATTCTGGATATATCTTAAGTCTTTCTTAAAGTAAGCGCCAATGTAATTGTCTTGAGAAGAAAACAACAAAATAGCCACTATGAGTTGGTTCCTTTTTAGAAGTAGATGTGGGTTTGGTCCACTCTGTGTGAAGCAGAAACTCTGTGGTTTAATGCTGAATTTGGAGACTTTTCAGTATGTGGGATGCTGGGGTTTATGTTCTGATTCTATCTCCAGGGAGGAATTTGCACCAGTTCTTCAGGACTGGCATAAGCTCCCTTGTAGCAGTATCACCACGCGTGGTACTGAGGGATCTGTCTGGAGGAAAGGGTAGATGCGAGCTCCTGCTCTGCATCTGGGGAGAAAAAGAGAAGTGGTTTAAAGTGACATTTAACTGGCAGAGGTCTTTCTAAAGTTTAAACACCTCTGTGAGCAATAGCAACCTTCTGCCCTGGTTGGGGGGACATTGTTAACATTCCCTGAAATGCCAGAAATACTTAAGCCTTGCTTTTGGTCCTGCTCCTTGCAAGTGCAGCATGCTGCTTTCAGCAACACTTTTGAAATCCCTAACAGCAAAGCAGTTTGTCTTTTTTTCTTGTGTTTTGGCTGGCCTGCCTTTTGCACACTGAAACCATAGGCTTTGCATCTCTTTTAGACCCCTCTGTCCTGGGACTGCATTTTTGAGGGGTTTGCCCCAAACATTAGAATTGTCCTTTCTTCCTTTTTTACCTATGAACTGAAAGTATAGTCAGTTGAGGTTTTGAAGCATATAGGTCTTTTAATAGATTAAAAAAAATATTCTTTCTTTGTACCCATTTGGCTGAACACTAATCAATCAAAGCATAGTGAAGTGTGAAGTTATTAACCAAGAGAGAAACCTGTGGTGCCCACTGATCTCAGTGGCTAGTGTGTGGCATGCTGTGTGTTGCAAAACATCTCTTGGCCTTGGTTGTGCTGGGTACAGCACTGGACTGCTTGACACCCGACTGCTGGAAAGGGCAGCAATATAGATCCTCTTTCTGTGGGGCATATGGCAGTGTGAAAAGAGAAGAGATGGGGTGGAAAACAAATCAGGGTTAGGTAGGGAGAAGCAAAACCAATGGTCTGTTTGTGAGGAGGGTATTGCTAGCAAGGCTGACTGGGGCATCTGGGGCTGAGATGGGGCATATTTGACTGGCTTGAGTTGGGAGATCAAACGGTAACAGCTGGTTCCCATGTTTTTCTAATGCAGGAGAAGGTATGGCGCATGTCTGTGTTTGTGTGGGAGAGCAACAGAGCTCGGAGGCTTGATTACGTGCGAGAGGCTTAATATGTTAGCGCAGTGTTTGTGTGCAAGTGTGCAAAGGCAGGAGTGTTTGTGTGAAAGGACGTGTGTGTGAGAGAGCTTGTCTAGCTGGTGTATGTGTGTACACAAGGGAGGTTCTCAAGTTGACATAGTAGGAGAGAACCTGAATATATTTGTGTAGGATGGGAAGTTTTGCTGTGATTTTCTTAATTTTTTTTTAAAGCTGATGTAACTTGCCTCGCTGTAAAACTATAAATGGTGCAAAAGAAGTATTTCCCCATTGAAATGTGTTTTCCTGCAAATATTGTAAGTTCTTGAAACCTCATTATTTTTAATCAAGCATTCTGTCATAGGACATAACATTTTTTCTTCTGATATTTTGAAGTACAGTGAAGCCAAGTTTTGCAGTACATACCTAAGTCATAGCACAGAGAAGGCGCTTAATATGTGGACCATTACAGCGTACTGTAGGCCAAAGGCTGTGACTTAATTTACCCAAAAAGTATTGTAGTCACATTGAAATGCACTTCCTGAACTCTCACTGGGTTTTATATGGTGTGGATATTTTTTGTTTTGTTGGTTGCTATTTTTTTGACTTTTAGTTTGTTTTGGTATTTTTTTACATTAAGAAAGCATCAAATCTGTGTGTTTGTTGGGCATGATGGACAAGAATCTGATATTGTTGACAGTATGTCAAGAAATTTTGGTTCTATCCAGAATTTTCCAGTCATGTTATAAAGTATAGATGTACGTAGTAGTATTTCATTTGGCTAGATTATTGAACTAATAAATAAAAATCAGGATTTGGCCACTACTGCTACGGCTTAAAAATCATTGTGGAGAAAAATCAGGATTGTACCAAAGCTTAGGACTGCCTCACGGCTGTGCTGTTCAGCCAGAATACTTTAGGAGAGAAAAACAAAATATATCGAATTTGGACAAAATCAGTTTTGATGTTATTCTATTTTGCTGTATTCTTTCTTGTGTGTTTTATCCTCCTTTTCAGACCTGCTGTGTTCTTTCTCATCATTCATGATCAACGCACTGAACTCATTCTGGGAAGCCTTCTACACAGTCCCTAAATTCCTCTAGGTATAACACAACCTGTTCTTCAGACATTTTTCTGTTGATTTTTTTTCTGTTTTTTTTTCTTATAATAGGGCAGCCTTTGAATTTTCTCCTCTATAGTCTGAGCTCACTGCAAAAAAGAAGAAATCTATGAAAAATTAAAACTCCATCCTAGCAGTAAGAATCTAGCTGCAGATATTAGTCGAGGAGCAGTTGGTTGGGAGTAGGAAACTGAACATTTTTTAAGGATGGCCTCACTTTGGCTCTGAGCGTACTGAACACATTGTAAACTTTTTTATTCTAATACATATATAAAAAAAGCATGCCAAGAACAGCCAGAGAGAGAGGTGTTGAGCATGAAGTTACGCTATTCTTTTTAACTTATTAGATAGTCTGACACGTGAGGGTAATGTGTTCTGCTGCAGTACCAGTGCTCCCCCATCAGCTTTATCCTGAGAAGCAGGGAAAACCATTCAGTGGGAAACTGCCAGGTTGGAGTTGGGTGCTATGGAGAAATCACCTGAGGGGGTCCATAACTTCCACTCTGTGATGCAGGAGTGCCCTTGCAAGCTGCCAGTCAGCTATTGGAAAAAACTATTGCAGTTGAAAGGTAGGAGGAAAGGCCTCAAGCATTCAGGTCTGAAAGAGTTGATGCTGGACAGCTGGTGTAACCCTGCTGTCTCAAGTGGTCTTGAGCCACTTCTCTCAAGGAACAGGCAAGCAGTTCTTTTGTGGAGAAATAGAATTAGAGGGGGCAGCTCCTGATACCTGTCAGCAGGGGGTTGATTGGTTCTCTGGAGCAGAATGATTGCTCCTGTCTGGTTTGAGTAAATATTCCCATTGTTCATGTTTAGTACTTTTGGTTGATACTAAACTCTTGATGACCTCAGTGCAAGTACAAGGGGGATAAGCTTGTTGAGTTGGTTTGTGCTGGTGGGTGAGGTAAGAGAGAATTGGGAGAAAAAAGGTTCATCAAATAAACAGTCACTGTTTGGTGCTATTGCGTGGCAGTTATTGCCGCAAGATGCATCTGCCCTAAAAATTATGTATTTACCAAAGCATTTCTGCCTTTTGTTCTGTCCTATCATATTACTTGGATTGGGAGCAAAACAGCCCTAGGTATGAGTGCTTGGTATTGCCAGTTTGTTGAGGCATTCAGCATTTGTTGTACCATGTTGTTACAGGTCTACCGCAAGGTCCCAGTGAAGGTTCTATCTCCAGAATTCTATTTTAAAAAGAGGTGGGAGACATGCTGCTGCCTTCCTGCTCATTTCTTCCTTTAAGCGTTAACTACCACTTTCTCCCTGTCCCTCTGGTACCCATTTTATCTTCATGTTAACAGAGGCATAGCATCTAACTTCTTGACAGAAGGTGCAGCTGATCAGAGTTAGCCATTATAGAGGGGATGGGGATGTTTTGGGTGTGGTCCCAAACCTAACCTGATTATGGAAGTGCTGTCTGGTGTTGTAAATCACCACAAAAGTAACCAACCCCACATGCACAAAAAGCAGTCCTGTATTAGTTGGGAGCATGTGAATTCAATGGTAGTTGTGGCACAATGTCTGTTCTAATTGATGAAGACTGAAGGGAGCACTGAGATTATAAAAAGTTTCAAAATTATTCTGATCTTCCATTTATAACTAGGAAGCTTTCAGGACTCACTTGCTATTGGCAGTCTCTCTTGATAGCAACTGGATTCTTCCTGCCTCCCCAGACTCAAAAGGTGCAATCTCCAAAGCATAGTGGAAGTGAGTAATTTTTTCTTGTATTTTGGTGGGTGCTGAAATTCGTCTGTGCAGGTGGTGGGGTTTGTTTAAATTATTGATTTCTTCAGTGCACTTTGAATCAGACCTTTCTGGCTTGTTTTAAAACGTTTGGGAAGGAATATGTATTGCAGAAACAGTTATTTAAATGTTGAAGGATGGGAGTGACTGAAACAAGCACTGAAACTTTTGCCAATTGTCTTGAAAAAACCTTGGAATATCTAATGCAGTATTAAGTTGTTCCATTGTACACATCCTGTTCCTTTTATAGCTTGCTTATGAACACTTCGGCACTGTTTCATAGTTCATAGAATTTATATGATTATACATGCGCTGTTGCTACAATCTTTCTTTAGGGATTTGGATTGCGCTAGGGTCTGTCTGTTACTCTGAAGAGCTCCTTTGTCAGATGGTGCCTGGGAAACCTGGGGCTACTCATTGCCTGAGTCACTTGCTTGTTCTGTTACATGTTCTAACCTGGGCTTCAGCTTCCATAAAAGCTCAGCTGGAGCCTGCTGGCTGAGCTGAGCAACCTCTGGCTTGCTAGGGTGAAAATCTTGCATTGATGCTAAATCACATTTTTGCCTATGATTTTTGACATGATTCAGCCCCCAAGCTTTAAAGCAACTGAAAGCCCATGTGAAGCTGGTATGATGGTGCTTCCATGTATCTGTGTGGATTTGTAGTGTGTACTCATCATGTACTGGAAGAGTTCTTAGGATGTGAGAGATATCGAAGAGCTGTTCTCATTTTCTTCTTTTAGCGTAAAGTTATTTTGATCCTTAATTGCTAAGTAATTCTGTGTGCATCCATGTTATTGGGATGTCAGATATAACTGATGGAGGAAAAACTCATTTTCTATCCTTTTTTTTTTTTTTTCCAGCTGTCTCATCACTAGTGTGGCTAATTTTAGGTTATTTTGTACCTTTTTGTCATCTCCTCTGGCTTGCAATCTCTCTGGCTGTGTTTAGTTACTGTGCTGTGGTGCGTGGCCTGGGAGTCTTAAGTGATACCTCATTTGAGTGGGTAGTGTTTTCTGTTAGAAGATTGATTCCTTGTCGGGTCTGACTTGTCTCCTTTCACTTATCAGGCAGTATGCAGATTTCTGTTCTCTAAGCTTTTAGGAGTAATGTTTTTAAAAATCAGGCAGCAAAATATTTTATCCCGGTTACTCTGGGACTCTCTGCTGTGGCATTGGCTCCCTTCATGTATTTGAAGATATGCTGAAGTTCTGGTGTAGATCTGAATTCTGCAAAGTTTGAGTGGGAGAGTAGGGAGTTGGTCTGATTTCACCAGGGCTTTTATTGATAATAATACATAGTTGTGCTTCATGCAGATTGGTTTTGGCCCTGACTTTGAAAATCTTGTGGCTTTTTTTTCCTCCTTTTACCTATAAATACTTACTTTAAAACATTTAAGAAGAGAACTGAAGTCATGGAATCATAGATTGGTTAGAAGGGACCTTAGGTTTGAATAGGTTTCAGTAGATTGGAAGGGGCCTTAAAGATAGTCTCATTTCAACACCTCTGCCATGGGCAGGGACACCTTCCACTAGACCAGGTTGCTTTGAGTTAACTCCTCTTAACTAAAATGAAACAAAAAGAAAACCAACCCAGCAACCAAAACCAAGCAAACAACCCCTTCCAGACAACAACAAAAACCAGCAACATAAAACCTCTCAAACTTAAAACCTTAGCTGTGAGTTAAATCCTCATAGCATAAAGTACTTTTTTACATTCTGAAATGCCTCCCTAGATTGAAGCTGGTCTTTCTGTCTGTGTGGTTTTGATAAATGGGCTATTTATTTAGCTATTGCTTAATAGTGTTACCTATTTTTCATATGTCTGATAAATGAGGTTCTCCATCACTTTTATGTTCCAAAGCTTGATAAAACAAATGTTTTCATTTTCAAATTGAGCCAGTTCTTTTTGTCACAATCAGGACTATTAAAATTCACTGAAGCAAAACAAGGATGACTTGGATTTTGAGTTCCCTACTGGAGAGTAGGTGCTGGGATCTTGTCGATGTTTAGCCATTAGAAGTTATAAGGAAGTCCTAAACTGAATTTTCTGTTGATCTGTGAGATTATGATGGAAAAAATGTTGAATATCAAGCCAGACAAAAGGCAGTTTCATCTGCACCTCGTCTCTCCTCTTTTTTCATAATTATGGCTGATTTTTTTTTATTACTGTTTTCTGTTGGGAGGGGAAAGGGGACTTCTTGTAGAATAACATAATACATGATGATTTTATGGCAGTTACAATGAATCAATTAGAGCCGTCAAAACTTCAGTCATGCAAAACAGGATGGCATTTCAGGGTAAGACACAAAATGTAATAAAGCATGAGAGCTGTCAGCACAAAGTACTAGAAGCAATACAGGAAAAGATACATTTTTCCCAGAATGTGAGATTAAAGTTGACTGCCTGAACAGACTTGAGGATATTTGTAAGACTACAACTCATGTAAGATTCTAAGAGCCTGCCCCTGCAGATTTTGTTCTAGTCTTGTTATAGGAAAAGCATGGGCAAACGTCTTTTAAAACCAGGTGTCCTGTTGTCCTGTGCAGATTCTCACATAAGAAACAATATTTCATAGTTCCCAGTTTTAATTAAAGAAAAAAATCCGGTGGTGTGAATTGTCAATATAGCAATCTTAATGCTCAAATAAAACTCAGACTCTGAAATCTTTTTGTTCATACTGTGTAATTCCCTATTTTACAATTAGCCAACAGAATGCCTCTGAAGTAAACACTAATACTTACTGAGAATAAATGTGTGTGCATTAGTCTCTGTAAATTGTAGAAGAATAAAATTTTCATATTTGCATAACTGAAACCTTAAAAGTTCCAACAGTGACTCTGAAACAGCAAATGTAACATCTTGGATTTGGTGGTTTTGTCATACACTTCTATTGGATCAGCTTTTGTCCTTGATCAGTGTAGACTGGTTTTGAATCTAGTAAAACCTTAACTGCTTGTTAAGTTGTGATTCAGATTGTCATTGTCCCAGAAGTTTACAATGGAGATACTTAGGACATGCAGTTTCTAAGTGACGGCCAAGTGCCAGCAGGGCATGAGCAATTGTCTTTGAGTACATTCCTCTGCTGTGGCAGGGAAGTAGTTGCAGGGAGAGGTGGGTTTCTGAACTACTACATAGGTTGCCTTGAGAGGTAATGCTTGCCTTGAGACCATTTCTCATGTGGACGTGTTTGTCAGTTGTCTCTGTGCCCTTCCACTCCCCTCTCCTCTTGCTCAGGGATGTGTAAAGTGACTTCCCAGCAGGCAGGGCTGGTAGGAGGACCCAGGAGAGACTTTGTCAACTGCTCTGTGAAACTGGGATTGTCTTTTCAGAATGTTCTGGCTCCCATCCTTGTTTATGGTGCCAAACAAAGCATACGTAGCAGAAGTTACTTGCTGCTTCTGTTCTTCATATCTCTTGCAATCATGGTTTTCCATGGTCGTGCTCTAATTTTGGATCATTCTTTGTGGCCAGGGAGCTTCGTTTCCTCCATGCAATGTACCCGACAGCTGGATACTGGATATTTAGGTAACAAAAGGGGAACTGGCTTTGGAGAGTCACTGGAACATGGAGAAGGGAACTTTTTAGTATACGTAGGAAAAGTGCCATTTCCCTTAGGAAAAAGTTAGGCTGACTTTATTAGACATGTAACCAATACAGTTCTATACACATTATGTGTCAACATTAATTGTTTAGTAGAAAATATTATTCTTTTTATGGTTTTTCTTTTAAATGAATCTAACAGGTTTTGCAGTGAGGATAGTATTCTACAAAAATGTTTAGCACATGGGCCTTTCCCTGTAAGCATTGTCATGCTTCCTTCAAAATGTTCTTCAACCTTTCCATGATAAATATCTTCTTTCTCCTGCTGGGTTTGTTCTGGCAAAACTGAAGTCTGTGTAAATTTTTACTTTTTTAATAAGATTAATAGGTAATCCAGAAGTGTTGGCAGGCTGTTGGATGAGGAGTGTCATGCTGGCTGCTTATGGCTTGAATTGGTATACTGTTCACTGGGTAAAAACTGGCTGGCCCAAAGAGTGGTGCTGAATGGAGTTAAAATCTAGGTGGTGCCCAGTCACAAGTGGTGTTCTCCATGGCTTGGTATTGGGGCCAGTTCTGTTTAAAGTCTTTATTAATGATCTGGACAAGGGGATTGAGTGCACCCTCTTTTAAGTTTGCAGGTGACACCAAGCTGGGCAGGAGTGTTCATCTGCTTGAGGGTAGGAAGGCTCTGCAAATGGATCTGGACAGGTTGGATCGATGGGCTGTAGCCAATTGTATGAGCTACATCAAGACTTGGTGCAGGCTCCTGCACTTGGGTCAAGACTGTGCAGTGCTACAGGCTTGGGAAAGATTGGCTGGAGGCGCAAGAGGGACCTGAAAGAAGGTTGTAGTGAGTTGGGGGCTGGTCTCTTCTTCCAAGTAAAAAGCAATAGGACAAGAGGAAATGGCCTCAAGTTGCACCAGGGGAGGTTTAGACTGGATATTAGGAAAAATTTCTTCACTGAAATGGCAGTCAAGCGTTGGAACAGGCTGCCCAGGGAAGTCGTGGAGTCACCATCCCTGGAGGTATTTAAAAGACAAGTAGGTGTTGCAGTTGATGACATGGTTTAATGGTGAAATTGGCAATGCTAGGGTAATGGTTGGGCTTGATGATCTGCGAGGTATTTTCCAATCTAAATGATTCTATGACCCATGTTCTTTTATGTTCTCCGGTAAAGTTCTTTGGAAAAGAGGGGTGCTGGACATAGCTGAATGCGAGTCTTGTAGAACCTGACTGCAGTTATCTGTTTGAATATAAAAGTGACTTCACTCTGTCACTTTGATCATTAATTCCAACCTGAATTTTCATCCTATGTTGTGAAATATGCAGATGTGCACATACACATACTGTTGGCCAGGATTTTGCTGTTTTCCTGTAAACATTTACGGGAGTGCATTTTGTCAGATAAGCAACTTGTTTTGCTGTGGTTGATCTGAAAATAAGGCTGCACTGAGGTAAGTTATCCTGCAAAGGAGTAAGTTGTGTCTTATGCTATATGGAGTGGTGTTGGTTTTTTTTTCTGTTTAGGGTGAATGTAAAAATCAGTCGTAGGGTGGAGCATATAGGCTCATCCTTTGATGAGAAAGCCGTATATGAAGTGAAACCTTTGAGTTGCTAATGTGGAAAACATGATTGATAATGTAACTTTAACAAGTATTTGACCTTGTATGTAGGCGTTCCTGTGTGTTTATTTGTTGGCTTCTATAAAATGTAGGCTTGCTTTTGTGTAGACCAAATTCTGAGTTATTCTCAATTTTAGGTGTTACATGAAGGTCTTGTCCACCTTCTCCTGCAGTTAAGAGACTGGCTATGAAGTGGTTCATACCCTGAAAGGGTAATGTATAAACAAGGCAAGAACTTCATTGTTTTGGGTCACAAGTCACTAATGGTGATTCTCATGTCTTCTGATTTACAGATGTCATTACTTTAAGAAATCTAATTGTAGCTGGTCGGCTGAGGTTGCCTTTGTAATCCGTGGAGAATATATTCAGCAAGATGCAGGCACCACTAGATGGTGATTCATCTAAGCTATTTTAGACACCTATTTTAAGACAAGATGAATCACCCAGTGAAGGGGTCTTTTTCATAGAATCGCAGAAAAATTCAGACTAGGAGGGCCTTCTCAAAGTCACTGATCCATTGCTCTAATCTGGGTTAATTTCCATGTTAGATTAGATTGTTCAGGGCATATCCAGATGAGCTTTGAAAATGTCCAAGGAGTTCACAGCCTCTCTGGGCATCGTTTTAAGTGCTGAACCTCTTGGTACTTTGAATTAATTTTTTTCGTTATGTCTAATCAGGAATTTCTGCATCACAATTCCTGAGCGTTTTCTCCTTGCCCTTTTGCTGTGTGCTTTTGAAAAGACTCATGCCACCTTCTCTACAGCGCCCCTTTAGCTAGCTGAATTCAGCAATGGGCTCTTAGCCTTCTCTTAGGTTAGCCTTCAAGCTAACCTAACCCAGTTCTTTTAGCCTCTCCTTGTATATGTCCTAGTATCTCCAGCTGCTTAAATGCCAGTCACTTAATGCTGCTGGCTATGTAGGAAGCCTATGGTGTCTAGACTTAATGTTAAAGTTAAGTCATGTAAATACCACCCATAAAGCTGATTTCTGTGACTAGATTAAATCTTAAATTTAGATATGCTGCTATGCTTGTAATCTTAACCCTTGGAATCTTGCCTGCTCATTCCATGCTTGGAGTTTGAATGTACCAGATGGATATGTTCTCAATAATATGTCTGCTTGAACTGAGTACTGCAGGGATCTATGTGGGAACCTGGAGGAGGCAGTGGGGGGCTTGCTCTTACTTTGCAGATGATACAGAACTGGGTGTGCCGGTCCAAATGCTTGAGGGCAGAGCTACAGTGGATGGATGGGCCAGCAGGAGCTTTATGAAATTCAGCAAAGACATATACCAAGTAACCCTGCCTTGGAACAGTACAGGACTAATGATTTTGTCCTTCATGTAGTCCAAAACCACCTGTGAGTACAGTGGTTCTGCATTCTGTGCTTTTCCTTTAAACAAAAATACCACCGGGCTAAATTCAGCTCTGCAGTTACTCTAATCTCAGACATATCTCTGCAGTCTTGTTGATTCAGCTTTACTGGGGTAGACAAAGAAAAGCAGTTAAGTAGTTTCTTTAGATAATGGCTAGGGCTTGCAAGTTATTCCAGAACTAAGCATTAAGTAATTGATTGTGGAATTAGACAAGTATCACACTTTAAAAATGAAGATCCAGATGAACATATTTTCATGTTCAGTCTTGTTCCACAGAGGGGACCTCTATGTCTATGGATCTTCACTGTAACACCATCCAGCATCTCATACTCAAAGTTGGGGTAGAATGAGTGGCAGGGAGGAGTAAAAGGTCTGTTCCTACATTTTTAAGCAACCTGGATCTTTTGACTTGCTGAATCTGTGAACCTCTTTTGAAGGGCTAAAACCCTGGGGCTCTTAGCAGACCTTGCTAAGCCATAACTGTTAAAAGAATGCCTACGACTCAGGCAGTGAATTCAGAAGGGGGGAAACAATTACTTTACTTAAGTTCTCTTCAGTCTCATCTGGTTAGTACTGGGTGTGATTCACTCCTTTCAAACTGGCTAGAAATTGGGGGGGATCTCTTGCCTTCCTCAAAGCTGTGCAGCTCCTATGTGGCTCAGCTTCCTGCAGTTGTGAGGCAAGCTGGCTGAAAATCCTTCTGCAGAATTGTTCCTGTGTGCCTGCTCACTTGCTGACAGGTGTAAAGACTACTTGCCTTAGTGATATCTGTACTGTTTATGGCCTGGCAAAGCTGCATTTTCGTCGTCTTCAAAACAGTGTCAGCATGGTCACATTTAGGCTATGGGTCAGGCATCTTACGTGCCTTCTGGTTGCCCAGGCTGAGGATGTGTCCTGCTGTGGCTCCTTATGTGCCTGCATTCTCAAGTTAAGTTCCTTGGGGAACCAAGGTGGAGGGAAACATGCCCAGGTCTCGCCCTGAAATAGGGATGCAGACTCACACGGGCAGTATGTTTGACTTCAAGAGCTGGGGAATTGCATTGTAGGTGAAGTTTAGCTGAAGTTAACTGAGGGCAATTATGTTAGCATGTTGCTGCCCATTGGGAAAATAAATAGCTTCACTAGAATGTATGGAAAAGTTAAGTTAATTATAGCAGGAAATACCTTTGTTTGAAGAGCAAATGGCTCACTGGAGTTTTGGGCAGGAAAAAAAGCTTGCTGCCAGACCTGGGGACAGTATACAGGTATCTCATGGATCTGCTCTTTCCTGGCATTGTAGGAAAATCATTTTAACACATTCAAAATATTTCCATTCACATAACACAAAATAGCTTTCCTAGCTGGTGCTTTGACTTTTTTCCACCTCTATAAACTGAAAGTACTGAAACTGCCCTGCAAGGCTTATGTGGCTCTGCCTTCATGATGCAGAACCTTCTGTCCCATACAAATGTGTTGGCTGCAGCCTATTTCTATTTGTCAGGCTTCCATATAGCCATATTTGAGCTTTACTCCCTGCCATCTTACATGAGTGACCTACATGTTTTGAAATTCCTCCTGCACAGTTTCTGTATGTGGACTGTTCACAGCACGCCATATCTCAATTCCATACCCACAGCACATAGCCTGGCTGTCATGGCTGATGCTACTTGTGCCATCTGACAAGGTCCTGTATATGACAGAGGATGCATTTATTTGCCTTTTTTGTTTCTTTTCATCCTAATAGTTTGCCAAACACTCTTTGAGGTGGGAGCTTTCATCTGTTGTTTGGTGTTTGCGCAGCATTTAACGAAAAGATTCAAGCCCATGAGCAAAAGGCACAAGTTCTTTTGTGGTACAGATGTGATTTGCTAAAATGCATGCTTTGCCTAAATTGAAGGGGTTTCCTTGAGCCAAGTTTACAGAAGCCGGAGAATACAGAACCCCTCTGCATGTTGACAGATGTGAACCAATTGAAGTTGGATGGTGATCATACGCTATTCCTAGATATGTCCCTTCTAGATATATCTAATTACTTTGCTTTTCTGGCAGGGTAAGCCTACAATAGGGCAGGTTGCTTAATTTCATTGAAATTAGGTGTTTCCCTCCTTCAAGTGGTGTATTATTGATTATACTTAACTATCATTCAAGTAGCAAAAACATGTTAAGCTCTGTTTCATGGAAAGATTTCAATAGCTCTTATTGTAATGGTGCCTTAAAAATGCATAAAGAAAGTACAATAGGAAAAAAAAAGACCAAAAGAAAACTATTTTTCCTTTAAAATAGATAAATTTGGTCAACATTTAATTTGCAAAAGAACAGTATCAATGTGTTGATAAATCCTTCAGTGAGTTTGGATTTATTTGAAAGTAATAGCATATAAAAAATAAATAGAAATATAAAATTATACTACAATTATATATTATCAATATATATGGTATTTATTATTGTTAGAATTCTAAAAGTACTATAAAAAATTTAACCTGATTTTTTTAAAACCAGTATAATTCTTCTGTCTGTCAATTTTGATATATATCAATATCTTTAGTGTAGTCTGCAGACTGTACCCAAGGATTTAAGCCACTAGGCATATGTAGGTGGTCATATCTGTGCTTCTCTGAAACTGTGATCAAGTTCTTCAGGCATCTGTTTTGATTAAAAAACATAACACCTTTGAGGTGTCTTCATGATGAAGAAAATGCTAAAAATGTGAGGCGAATGCAATCAGAGCAGTGAGGGACCACCATAGAACCTGCAGCAGTGTCTCCACGAGGAGTGAATTAAAGAGAGTTGTGGATCTTCTGAAATGCCTCTTTGCGCAGGCTAATCTAAACCATATACATTGTGAGGCTGTCCTAGAAGTTTGAGCTGTGATGAGCTTTCACTGCAACCCATGTTTTCTTGCTGACTTGCTGTCTGCACTGCAGAGAGAGCCTCCACGCTCTGTGGGCTGGGCAGCTGCTCTGCGGATGCTTTTCCAGGCTGGGGGACTCCCTCACACTTCCAGCTGCCGCAGCTGCCTGGAAACCAGTGGATTATGAGATCAACATCTTGATATCAGGAACTGGGAGTTTCTTGCCAGCCGCCTGCAAACTCCGGTGGCAGCCAGTGCACTGAGGCTTTGGGGGGCTTGTTCCTCCTCCAAGAGGGTTTCTGTAGCAAATGCTGAGGCCTGACCAGCTGTCTTACCAACTACCATGTTCAGCCAAGTGAGTTGGATACCCTGGAAAAAACTGTTCTGATGTTGACATGTGTTGACATGAACCATTCATTGCCATATTAGAAAAAAAGAAGAAAAACCTGAAAATGTGCCATTTCTTGTGAGCAGCTTCTCTTTTTAATGCTTTGCTAGTGGGGTATATCTCGCAGCTGTTTTCTCCCCAGTTTCTGCAGTTGGGAAGTAGAAATCTGGGAAATATGACGCGAGCTCATACCAAGCTCTGCAGTGGAAAGTTTTGGGAGCCTCAATAACCTGAGATGACAACATCTGCAAAAAGCCACAACCAGATGTAAAGAGCCACTTGTCGTAGTGGCTCATGTGAAGGGTGCTCATCTTGTGTCCATCATGTTTTCTACCGTGTCAGTTTTCTCCAGCAGGGCATCTCCTGTCCTTGTAGAAATAGTGCTGGGAACTGCTCATAGTCCTACCTCACTACTAGGGTCTGTGAGGATCTGGCAGGGGTTGTTCACTGCCTCAGCCTCTGACCACCTTGTTACCTGCAAGTCATAGGAATGTGCTGCAGACCCTTGGAGAAGTGTTGGATTATTTCTAAGTGTGGTTGAAAAAAGTAAGTACAGATCTTCTCCGAGAACTGTAAAGGAAACAGTTGGACTGCAGCAGCAGCTTTCCATATAAACATGATATCTTATTTAATAGCTGTGAGCATTCTTTGCAGTTAGATGGGTGTGTGGCAGGAAGAAAGTGCTTTAACAGTGTCCTTCTGCACCGGTTTTAAACAAAAAAGCAAAGGTTTTTTAGCGACTACAGGATGTGTTGCCAAAGGGACAGAACCACTTCTGCCATTCATCCTGCAGTCCAGTGTAAAATAAAGATACATTCTTCCTTTATGGAAGGCTCTCCTGTTGCTGTATGGAGAGTGATCAGTTCTGCAAAAACATCAGAAATATTTCCAATGTATAATTTTGAATTTTGAAGCCCTTTGAGGCATTAAAGCAGGGAATAGTGATCTGTATGCCCCTGAAAATAAATATTATAGATAAATCAATTAAAAATGTCCTTATAGCTCTAAAGCATTTATTTTATTTTATTTTAACTTAATTTAGTCTCATTTTCACAAGCGTGCGTTCAATTCGACTTTTCGCTCCGTGTATGTGTATGTCATTGCCCTCTAGTGGACAGATTTAGAATAAATTCTGAGCAACGCTGCCTGCTTGCTTGGAGTCTGTGATTGTTTCAGCGTAATCGGAAGAGGGATACCTTCACACGCCAAGTATTAAACAAACATATGGATATGTCTCTGTAAGGTGGGTAGGTTTGTCTTTGTATTCTGTTTGTTCAGCAAGTAGTTTGCTGGTATTCATTTGTAACAAAAGCCTCTTAGAAAACTGACATTTTGAGACCTTTGTTTATTTTGTGGAAAGTTGTGCAAGGTAAGACTGCTTATTCTTATTATGAGCAATCACTTATATAGGATGAAGCTGGAAAATTTTCCTTTGGCTTGGTAAAATTTCCCAAACATTCCATAAAATAAAAGGATTCTGAAAATGACATTGGCAGTGAAAATATAACTGTAATAGGCAATGTACTTGTGTTGTAGTTCATGGCTAGGTCAATGTCATGTATGCTAATCCTTAAAATGCTTCTAATGAGCAGGATTAGAGTGGGTAAATAATTAAAAGCAACTGTCTTGCTGTTTTCACATTGCAATGGGGGCTTGATCTTGTCTTGTGCCCAAAGAGCTGAAAACAAGTCCCTGTTTACTGAGAGCTTGGTCATGATCAAGTCTTTTTTGGTTAAATGTTTTTGCTTTATTGGTGCTGGCTTTTCTGCTGAACTTTACCTGGAGCTTTACCTGGAACTTTACCTGGAGCTGGTGCCATTTCATACCGAGCAGGGACAAGACTTGACTCACTGCTGCTTTGCATGTTTGGGTTCCAGGGTTTTTGGGAAAAGAAGTGGGAAATAATCACACGTTGCGCCTCTCATTTTGTGAGGGCTGCTGCACCATGCAGCTTTCTGTAGAGGACAGGAAGAGTGGGTTTGGTAAGAGTGGGAGGAAGGTGGCAGCTGTCACTAGCATGTGGCATTTGGCTGGGTACCTTGTTTGGGGATGCTTTTCCCCATCTGCTTACCCGCTTGATAGCTGTCCCCTTCTGAGGCTTGGTGGTTATCTAAACACACTAAAAGGAGAGGAAAATACTGCTGCTATCTCCAAAGGCAGTAAAGTCAAACCTTTATTACAGTACCACATAAATAATGTTTCACTACACAGAAGGAAAGGGGAAGAAACAGGTATGATACCATATGTAAGGATCTAAATAAAGTTAGGAGGGTGGCAGGCAGACACAAAGAAGGAAACGCTAAACTTGCTGAGTGAAGATCTACTAGTGGGATTCCTTGAGGATCGATCTTGGGCCTCCTGCGTGTAATGTTTTGATGCTGGCTTCAGGCACAAAAATTGGGAGTAATGATGAAATTGGATGATGGCAGAAATTTGAGAAGTGCTGTAAATACAGAGGAGAGTTAGGCTATCACACAGAGAAAAATGGACTGTCTTGGACTTCAGTAACTGTAGAAATGGAATAAGATTTAATAATGCAGAGAGCAAGGTCATATTTGAATCTTCTTTCTGCTCCTTTTCTCATCAAGTAGACGCATAGCAGATACAGGTCTGCAGGCCCAGCTGCCTGAGATACGGTAGTCAGCACAGTACATTTTAAAGCAGAAACTGATTTTTAATAAATTTAATGGTATGCTGCAGCTAAGCTAAACTGTCATGATTTGGTTTGTAGCAGGTTTTGGGACTGACTTGGGCTGGCAGTGGTGTATCATCTTTTGATTTGTGTGGTTTCATGATGTCCTCTTTATTTAATAACTCTTTTACAGTTACAAGCACCAAACACAATAGTAAAGGAAGATTGGAAAGCAAGTTTTGTTCTTAGGACAGTGTGTGCAAGAAGCGTGGTGTAACTTTTAGGTGGCAGAAAGCATCTTAAATGACATAAACTCTTCAACCAGAATCTGTCATTAGCTTGTTCCTGCTGATTTTGTAAGCTTTTTCTGAGACTTGGGTTGCATAGCAGCCAGCCTGTGATAAGTAGCCACATCTTCAGAGAATTTCCAGTGTTCCCTTTCTTTTACCTCTTGAGCTTGGGAGGAGACTTGGATACCAGATGTTAATGAGGCTACACCAAATGTCTTGGCGATTCTCTCTGTTGTCTGAAAGTCTGAGTGAGTTAAGAGCCTTCAGGGATTGTTTCCAGTTTTAAATTGCATTTTGGAATTTGTTGCTGGCTCATGCAAAAGTAGATCAGGAGGCAAAGAAACATATCTTATGTGTTTGCCATCTTTGGCATTGACAACAGAAGAAAAAGGAGGTTCAACATTTCAGTGATAGAGGAGGGATGCAATTAAATGATATGCAGAATGGAAACTACTTGGACTTTGGGCAATCCTTGCTGTTTTTTCTAAAGGGTTTTAGAACAACGATATTGCTATTATGGCAGGAGTACCAAGAAGCATTATGGAGTGAGACCTGAAGGGAAGCAAACCTGCACTGAGTCGCCTATAAAGTGACATGCAGATGTTTCCAGTTTGCCAGTGTCCATTAGAACTTGTGTGTATTAAGATATATATCATTGTGCACTGGCTAAACAGAAACATCTAGGCAGAGCTTAATCTCAATAACTTTTCAGAAATAATTTTTTTACTAATATTTTAGAGTGTGATGAATTTTTATATTCAGTAAAACAAACTAGCATAATGGTTTGCACATGGGATACATAGCCTTTAGACAAGGCATCTGGTTATAAATGAAACTCACCTGCATCTAGCCTGGAACCACTGTGATTGTATATATAATCTGACTCGCTCATTAGCAGTGCTCTGGCCTTTACTATGTTATGCCTTTGAGAGGGAGAATAGTTTGAAACAGTTGTGACCTCTGAGCTTCCATTTAGAAAGGGATACAGTTGAAAGGGTGAAAAAAATAAGGGCAAAAGAAAAAAGTTATGTTGTCTGTCTATTTAAAATGTTTGGATGCTATATGGTGGTTATTTGAGGTATCAAGGGCTAATAGGAAGTAATTTTTACCAAAAGTCTATAGGACAGGGGCTGGTGCTGGATTAGTGCTTAAATCTGGAAGAGATTTAGTACAAAATCTTGATTTGATTGCCTGTTTTTTAAACCAAGTGTATGTCATACCAGCGCTGGATGCTGAAGTGAGTAGAGAACTTGTAGACTGGTAGGATGGTTTTGGTACTCTCCAGAGTATGTCAGACCATCCTGGAACTGGAAGATACATCTGAGAATGGAGTGGTAGTGGAGACCAGGAGTGCAGGTAATGGCTGAAAACACACTGGATCAGCAGGAGTGGTTTCTGTAGGCAGCCTGGTAAAATGTGACAAACCGATGGTTGTTGTCATGCAGACATGGAAGGATCTAGTCTGTCAGTGATACCTATTGCTGTCCCAGAAAACCAAGCTAAGTATTTCCTGCCTGTCATAAATGTGAGGCTAGGGATGTTACCAATATATTGGAAGTTAATTTTGTGGGGTGGGGAAGCGTTTGCTCAAAATTATACCACCTGCATGTCTGCAAAAATTAATTTAAGATCTTTTAATGAAGAAAACATAACTTAAAAAACGTCAAGGTTATTTACCAGCATTGCAGGGAAATGTGATGCATCTTTTTCTCACTCCATGGACTGAATGAACAAACACTGGACCTCATCACTGCTGAACCAGCCTCTGAAGGAAAGGAATTGAGATGTGGCACTACAGCTTCCGAGGATGTTGTGGTCAGCCACATAGGAAGAGCAGCTAGGAATGGAGCTGTCTCAGAAGGGAATTAGCAGCAGAGGCTATCCAGATAAACATATCATTACACTGAGGCTGAGCTGGAATCAAGGCAAGAAGCAGTGAGGGCTGGCTAGAGTGAAAGAGTGGTTTTTGGGTACTGGAGATAGTAGTGTGGAGGTGTGCAGGAGGGTGATCAAATGCAGAAGGCAGCTGGTTATCAAAGCACGTTGCAATTTGCTGAAGGGTATATGCAAACATCTTGAAATGGCAAGGGCTTCAGATAAACCCACGCTTTGTCACCCTCTCAAGCAACCTCATAAGTATGGGCTCAAAATACGATTCTTCCACGTAAACTTTGTGTTTCACTCATAGCAGACTTACTTTCAGTCTAGAAAATACAGTACTCTGGCTGGAGGGTTTGGAGGAAGAACATAAGGAATCAGTGTTTGGGGTATAAAGGAGTATAAACTTTTCCATTTTGACCAAATAATAGAGTGGCTGTTGCTGTAAGAAACTCAGTCATGCATGTACTGGGCAAAATTTTGTCTCCCATTTATTAGAGATGTCACTACCTATTTTAGGTGTGTGTATGTGGGTTTTTTTTAAGGCAGCACTATTCTGACCAGTATTAGCTTGTTTTCTTTGTTCTAAATCACCCTAGGGTAACTGAAGTTTATGGCCTGTGTAAAACCTTAATGACACACAGAAAACATGTTCAAGTGATATGCACATGTAATCTTCATAAAGTCTCTACTATAAATGCCTAGAAATCAGAGTCACCTCAAATAATTTAGATTAGGGTCTCTTTGAACTGTGTGGCTTGTTTCAGAGCCAATATCCTGCTTTTCTTACAAGCAAGGAAATCCTGCTGATGTCAGTACAGTTCCAGGGATACATGCCAGGATACTGGAGAGAGAACTTGTCACACTGGCTTGGATTGGAGAATGCCATTTATCTTGCCTCAGCAGTTCCAGGACTGTGGAACTTGCCCTATTTGTTGGTTCAGAATATTTGATGATCTTGCAGTTGCTCTGGGGAGGAAACTTGTTCAACAGGATTTTGGATGGCACTAACTGTACACACCACACATCAAAAAAAGGCTGGAGTGGCAGAAAGGAGCTTTTATTTTGTTTTTCTTTCCGTAGATGGCAAGTTGGCAGAATTCTTTGCAGAGCCATTATTTTAGATGCCGCTGGAATTCTGTTCAAATACTCTGAAAAGACGGCCTTGAAGACCTTGTTGTTTTTTTAAACAGGGGAGAAAACCCATTTAGTTAAAGCACTGGACCTGTGCGTAAAATGGAAGGTGTCATTACTCCTGCTTCACAGCTCAAGGCACTGAAGCATAGGGAAGTGAGCATGGCTTGCCCAAGATCATGCAGCATGGAGAATCAGATAGAGCAGTAGCACCAGGAGCAGAAGGCTGCTTTTTTACTCTGAAGCAATATCCAGTCCACTAGAGAGTAAGGCGTTGGTAGCAGCCCTGCTGTCACTAGGTTCAGTTAAAAATAGGAAAACTTCCATCCCCAAAGACCTGTTCAAGTCAAACTTACTTTGAAATGAACACTTTGGGTTTAGTTAGAATAATATGAGAGACAATACAGCCTTGCTGCTACTAAACAAACATAACCTAGAGCACAGCTTGCTTTTATATATTTTTTTTCCCTAAATTGAAATGTGCTGGAAAAGACCAAAGCCAGTAGCAAATTTACAGTCTGTTCTTCCAAAATATTTAATGCATGAGAAATCTGAGAGGAGAAGAGGGAAGGGTGATGGCTCTGCACAGACTTCTTTTTTCTTTCCTCTGTTGTAATTTCTGGAATGATTTTGCATACTATTTGCCTGTAAATTCAAATTTAAAGTAAAGTTACAGCACTGGTGTCAGCCGTGGTTATGGCTCTGGCACCCAGCCTTCTTTGTGATGATTTTTTCACCTGTTTGGATTTCTGAGGCTTTAGAGTCCTTATGCTCTGCATCAACAGATTGCAGATGAGGACTTGGTGTAGTCTTCTCCAGCAAAATCTGTAATAATTATTTCTTTTGTATGGTTTTTATTTTGATAGAACGCTTATCTATTCAAAAGTTAAGGTTCCCATAGCAATCCTAACATGGCCAAACTGCACATATGCAGCATTTTCAATAACTGCTAATTTATGCTCTGCTACATATCTTAAATGTTGCTGACTTACTGTTGCTGTGGGAACCTAAACTTTTGAGCCTCCTGACTTCTTTGCCTAGCTTAATGCCCAATTATAAAAACTTGCGGTGTAAAAATGGTGCTGGCATTTAACTCCTTTCTCAGTCTTCTGAGAGTTAGGTATGTTGGAAAACTGTGGGCAAAGTCAAAAGAGAGTTTGAATTTATTTTCAAGTAAAGGGTTTTAGTTTTTTTTCTTGTCCGAGCTTGTTACCCCAGAACAGATAGCACAATAGCTGCGCAGTCCAGTGTGCTCCCAGTTGCTTCAGAAATTAAGTGCTGGTATATACATCAACCAGTGCTTATTTCTGCAGGCAGAGGTTTTTGTGGTGTAGACCAGGACCATCCTTGGCAGCAGTTTCTGACTATGTGAGTCTAAGGGAGAAAGTATTCAAAGGCATGGATAGTATTTTCATATCCATATTTTTATGCTCTGGAAATCCCTTGAGGTACTTGTGATTTCTTTTATGGACTCCTGTGCAGCTGATTTAGGGGAACTGTTGTCCACAGTTCTTTTAAGTGAATGCGGATTCTTTCTGAAGTTGAACTGTAGGGGTCCCCATTTGTGCAACAAGATCTTCTGCGCTGTTCCTTCCATGAGCACTATGGTTTAAGGATTTGCCTGTATGAGGAAAATTGATTGGCAGGACTGTTCTCTTCTTGCTCTTAGGGTATAATTTAGCTGTTCCAGAATAACTCCCACATGTGGATGGAATATTCCAAAATAAAAATGATTTTATTCTGTAACAATTATTTCACTTTGGAAATGGAGTAATTATCCCAGAATAAAATAATCATTCTAATTCCAGAGCAGGGTGATTATTACAGAATCAGGGTTGCTTATTTTGGACTAGTGCATGAGCACTGAGGAGCTGTTATGGAGAAGTTATTCTGTTTTGTTTGCCCTCCCTAGTGTTCACAGGCAAGTGAATCCTGTCGGTCATACTGTGCAGCTGGCAGCCTTGAAGTCATTATATGCTGCAAAGAGGGGTATTCAGTCATATGATCAAAGGCATCAGGTTAAAAAAATCATCTTAGCGTAGTCTTTGAAACTCATCAAATCTTTGAGCTCTGTGGGTATTTTTAGAGGTTGATTATTAGTACAGGTGATTCAGAAATAGTTGCTTTAAATAATGTGTCCGTTACTAGCATGACACAAGGCTGCTTGTTTTTAATATCAAGAAGCCCCTTCTGATGTGGTTTATCCAAGGTCAAAGGGTTGGAAATTGATGCTGTTCTCAAGTGAGAATGGAACTGTGCCTTTGAGAGGTTGGTTAGACAATAGAAGGGGCTCCTGAGGGGAAGGGTGAGTTTGCTTTTTATTAGTGGCTTCAAATCAAGATGCCTAGAACCTACGCAGCCCTAGCCAAACCAGGCTGTGCCCAGGAGAGGAAGATCAGCCGGGTTCCATAGGGGCCGTCGCAGACGTCAGGCTGAAGGCACTGGCCCGAGCTCTGTGGGGCGCTGCCTGGGGCGGGAGCAGGAAGTCTCAGGATGCCGACATCTGAAGGAAACTTGACATATTTCCAGAGCCGGTGTGGTTCACTGGTGACGCCATACAGTCGCTGTCACCTAGGAAATGAAACACGTTCCCATGGCAACCCCAAGGCTGCGTTATTACTCAGCTTCAAAATGTTGACAGTTGGAAAAAGGCCTTTTCAGATACCACCCCCTGCCCCAAGGGTTTTTCCTTTTTCTGCCTTAATAAATGCGCTTTGTTATTTAATCTGAAACAGTCAGGGAAGAGGCATATACTTAACTCAAGATGCTTCATGGAAATAAACCTTTGGAAGAGAAAAAAAAGCAGGATGTTTTATTCACTGAAAGACTCCACTGCCTCCTAAAATAGTTCCAGGTCCTGTGAAGGTAATTTTAATGAAGTGTATGGCGCTTCAGTTGGCTTAAATCATCAGACAGCTCCTGAAATTATTTTGTTGGATCCTTTCACATAGTTTGAATCACTCTGAAAGTCTCGAGCTGTAAACTGTAGCTCTGTTTTGTAACCATATAAATAACTGTGAAATTAAACCTTCACTTTACAGTACCATGAATGGAGATACTCTTGCTATATGCTGCCTTCACCATTTCCTTCTTTGTTCTCATGCTCTTTTCGCTTCATTTATCTGCCTAGATTTTCTCATCAGTGCTAGTGACAGTATCTGTGCATGTACAGTATCTGTGCATGTATAGACATGCTTCTCAAAGCAATGGGTATGGACTTGTAGGGACTAAATTCTGAAGTTAGTTGCTTATGGCAAAAAGGACCATGCTTCCTGGGGAGATGCTCACTGACAGCAGTTTGGGCTTATGGCCCCAGCACCTGCTGCTGTTTCTGTGGTGTTATGTCCTGTATCTGTGTGACCTTAGCAAGGTCGCGTGGATGAGTGAAAATTCATTACAGTGATTCTTAGCTTGTTCAAGTGTCTTTTTCTGCTATCTCAAGCCTTGTTGGTATTCACGGTGCCTCCAAAATTCATGTTTTCTGCATGTTTTCACCATGATTCTCTGCTTCTTTGTTCTGAAGCCTTTAGTTGAAAATATTAGGATCAACCTACAAGGAACACAATTTCTGTCCTATGCATAGTAGTGCTTTTCAGCACTACTTGTTGCTCACTATTTCTCCATTTTATTCCATTAATGTATTATTTTCTACATGGTATTGTATCAAGTAGCTCTCACATAGATGAGAAGTACCAATT
>WYDI02020569.1:0-23954 GCA_009867235.2 Psittacus erithacus | reverse complement strand
TATTATTATTGGTGGTAGCAGCAGTGGTTTGTGTTATACCTTAGTTACTGCACTGCTCTTATCTCAACCCGTGGGAGTTACGTTCTTTTGATTCTCTTCCCCATCCCTCGGGGTGTAGGGGGGAGGAAGTGAGGGGAGTGAGCGAGGGCTGCGTGGCTGAGTTATGGCTGGGCTTAAACCACAACAAATAATTTTTTATTTTCAAACATCTCTTCTCAGAGCAAAGAGTGCTGTCAAAGAAACACTCAGTACCCTTTCCTGTGTCTAGTTAGAACCTCGGAGCTCAAGGTGTGATGAGACCAAACAGCAGGTAGTTTTTAACGAGATTTGTTTTTTCTAATGGAATGGTTTGTGCTTGCCCTCCCTTCACTCCTTCCTGCCAGAAAATTTATCTTATTTTCTGGTTTTGTTTTCTGCTGGCTTAGTGAAGTGAATCTGCCCACAAGAGGAGGAGCCAGTTCTAGTGCAAATGAGGGAAATATGACTGTGCAGTCAGGATTGGGTGGTAAAAGAGCAGGGGGTAAAACTCATTCCTGTTATGGGCAGCATACTGTTAGACTGGCTGGGCTGCTCTGCTGATCTGACCTTCAAAATCCTGGATTGTTTCCCTGAAGTGCAGGTTTTGTAGTCTACAAATTGTTTGCCTATACAAATGAAAATACTTCCCAGGTAATGGAACAGATAGATATTTAACCATACTGGTGTGTTCTGTGTGCAGCTGGAAAATAAAATAATTTCTATTGGAAAATTCTAGCACAGAAGTTTTTACAGAATTGCCTTTTAAAATCACCAGCGCAGTATCTATCTGTGCATCAGAAGAAGGAGAATGAAATTTCTGAGCAATGTCTCATTAAGTATCCCATCTGTGTCTGTAAGCATCACTATTTATTTTTCAGTGCTATGTTCTCATTTAAGTAAAAAACGTTGGTCTTTCTCTGGCATCACCTTGAGATTACCTTTTCTAGTCTGTTACTAGAAAAGTGAGTGACAAGAAAAGAATGGAAGTTTTTCAATATAGTGTCTTCCTCTTTCTTATCTGTAAATTTTTCAAACAGAACTCAAGAAATGTGTTTTCTTTCTTTGAGACAAGGCATTCCTTGGTATACACATTTTCCCCTGAACTATCTTGTGTTCTTCCCTGCAGCAAAGTCTGTTTGAGTCATAATAGACTTTTTTCCACTGAGACAAATAAAAAGTCCTTTTTTACGTATATATTAACGCTTGAATTGTTGACATTTAAGTAGCCAGTTTGAGGCACCTGGAGAGCACAAATGTCATCAAAGCAAGTATTTTTTCCGCATGCACAGAAATGTATGTCAGTGTTGACCAGATAGACTTGTGAAATTACTAGTCCCTATGCTGCGTTCTCACTGAAAAGGTAATTCACTGATCGTTGTGTGAGGGATCAAACAAGTGTGCTTTGAATAGTTAAATCACAGGATCACAGCCTGGTTTGGGTTGGAACAGACCGTAAAGCTTATCCAGTTCCAACCTTCTGCTGCAGGCAGGGACGCCTTCCACTTGGCAACTAAGTAGAGATCCTATTTATAATCTATGTACTCAAGTTGTTGTAATTAGACTGTTATCAAGGTGGCAACACATAGATGAAAATATTTTTCTCTGGCTGATAGGCCAGAGAGATGGAAGGGCAAGTACAGGTGTCTTTATAGTCCGTTTGGGAGCTGTGAGGTAGATGATATTCCCAAGTAGGATGTTTGTGAAGAAAGAGTCTCTAGTTCATTTTGGCTGTCCTTCAGCTTTGTGTGAAGCTCTGTTCTTTGTGTTCCTTAGGCTACAAGGATGATTAGTGCAGAAGCTATTCTGCAGTTATTAGTATGAATATTTAAGTACATTTCTTTTGGCTAGGCTAATATCTCCTTGTATGTGTTTGAGCAACCAAATTTTTCCTTGCATGTATATTTCAAAACTCATATTTCTTTTCAAAGTGCAAGACCAGAGCAAAGCTGTGAGTTTCACGAGCAGGTGCAATACATACCCTGCTGTGTATAGCTCTTGGCCATTCATTCAATCATCAAAGCTGTGTTTTAGTTATCTGTATAACATGAAAATGATTTGATAATGTAGATTTGTGGATGAAAAATATGTAGAAATACTTATTTTATTGCAGCATTGAGATGCAGTTATTTCTTAGAACGTATATTCATCATTTGGGTTTGTTCCTGCTGTGCTGTGGCCTTGGAAATAAAATGGTTATTATGTGATATTTCTTGCCTAGATTAAAGTACCTTATCCTGAAATTCTTTTAAGGTGCTTTCAAGAGAGTTATACTCAGTGCAAGTATGAACAAATATTTTTCTTTCAATGTTTCTGTATTTCATAGTATGTATTTTATCCTTTTTTTTTAAAGTAAAATGCTGGGTTTATTGTTTGGGGTTTTAGGTTGGTTATTTTTTCCCTCACCTCTAGTATTCTTTAAAAATGGAGTTTTAAAAGTGGGTTAAGGAAGAGAGGACAGCACTTAGCTTTTCACCGTACCTTTTAGAAGCAGGGAAGTAGCCTTATTCCATACTGCAGTTGGAGGGGAAGCAGCATGCAATTACATATATACAATTATAGGCAGCTTGGGATGGATCTGGAAAATGAAGTAGGATTGTCAGGGTACAGAAGAATCTCTCTGAACCATTGATGCTTTCTCAGGCTGCTCAAGTACTAATTGCCCTGGCCTGAAGAAGTTAATCTTAAAACAGTAGATTAAATCTTAACTGCTGCTTTTCCTTGTCTACAGTTTTTTTCAAGTGTCATAAATTTATAATTTGCTGTACTTTTAGACCCAAGAACGATTTGTTCTGTACCATTCATCTGTAAGCAAATGTGGTAATTGAAAGATCTGTATTCTGTGTTAAATTCTGCTGGAAAATGTAGGTAGAAGGCAAAGAGTGATTAACAAAGCTGAAATAATAGCTACTGATCTCTCAAACAAAAGTTCCCTGAAGTTGCTGCAGGTGATTTTGGGTTAGTAACGTGCAAGTTACCAGTCAGGTAAATGGCTTGGGTTTTGCATTTACAATGAAGCCATGCAATTTGTTAAATAATAATTTGAAGTACAGTGTAAGATACTGGTGTAGGTGGACACTGTTTCTTGCTTGCAGCCCATACTATTTGATGCTGTTTTCCTTGCAGTTTTGAGAGAAACTAGGTCAACCTGTAAGTTCTCATGTAACCAGGACTTGTATGGGAGACATTCAAGGAGCACTTCAGTATTAGGTGTGCTTCCAAAGTCTCTGTGTGACTCACCCGCATCCGTGGTGGTTGTGTACTGACAACAGATCTGTGTTACACATAGCTAATGCTTCTGAAAACATTGCCTGTAGGTGTCATAAACCACATGTCTCTGACAGTTTAGTGTCTCTTCGTGGCACTTGTAAATATGTTTTTGGTATGTAAGATCTACTGGCAGAGCAGTGCCGCTGGGAGAGGAATGTGTTTGTAGTCTTGCTCTGTAATGTTCAGCAGCTGCTTGGTTTCTGCTCAAAGTGACCGGATTTCTCCAGTACCATGTTAGCACTTTAAGTTTGCTAATTACCATAAAACTTGTAATTTTATAAGGCTGAGGTCCTGTCAGCTGAAAGCAGATTTCTCATAGATGCAGAAACTGAACTGTTGTCCCGTAGATGATCACTAAGTCTTGGAATTTTCAAGCTGGCATTGTTCACAAGGGCTGCAATTCTCCATTAAAATATGTTTAAAGTTCTAGTTAAAGGGGTTTAGCATGTGTTGCTTATAATATATTGATTTATGTTTTATAAAGTGAGAGTTTAGAAATATTTTTATTATTTTCTGATCTGTTCTGATTATTCTAGTGAGACGATTCCAGTAGCATCTTTCATTGATGTGTACCAAGATGGGGCCGCTAGGAAGAAGTAAATAAAGAAAGCAAATACAATACTGAACTAAACTGTAATTGAAAACAATGTGGTGTTTAGGTAATACTGTAAAGAGCAGGACTGACTTATTTGGGTAAATTATTCTTACTGTTGTGTTCTTGTGCAGGCGGCTGCATTGCTGAAGTCCATCTTCGGTTCACCCAGTCTTCCAGACCACGTGCTCCATGCTTTGAGACCAGGAGGACCTTGGTGTTCTGAAATGAAGATGGAGGCAATGGGAAAAGCAGAAGAACTTGTTGATTCACAAGTTCCACCAAAGACTTCTGAAAAGCAAGGGACTGCTCCTGATGAAGATGGACCTATAGAACTCGAAACACACACTCAGAAAGATAATGTGCCCATTGCAGCAGACTCTGCAGTGCTGTCCTCAATGCCTTGCTTACTGATGGAGCTAAGGCGAGACTCCTCTGAGTCTCAGCTAGCATCTACGGAGAGTGATAAGCCAATGGGTGGTCGAGTTTATGAGAGTGACTCTTCTAATCATTGCATGCTTTCCCCTTCTTCCAGTGGGCATTTGGCTGACTCAGATACATTGTCTTCCACGGAAGAGAATGAGCCCTGTCAGGCTGAAGCTGTTGTAGAGGGGGATTCTTCTGTGGCATCTGGGGTTGCAGTTGGGAGGAAATCCAGGCGATCCAGGTCTGAAAGTGAAACTTCAACAATGGCTGCCAAGAAAAACCGACAGTCTAGTGATAAGCAGAATGGTCGAGTTACCAAGGTAAAAGGTCATCGAAGCCAAAAGCACAAGGAAAGAATCCGGCTCTTGAGACAGAAACGGGAAGCGGCTGCTCGCAAGAAGTACAACCTGCTGCAGGACAGCAGTACCAGTGACAGTGACCTGACGTGTGACTCGAGCACGAGCTCATCAGAGGATGATGAAGAGGTTTCAGGGAGCAGCAAGACAATCACTACTGAGATACCAGGTAGAGGATGTTTTTTAAACTGAACTGTAACACATCTGCCATCGCTTCTCAGCTGTCATGTTAAGTTAGATGAGTGACACTTGATTAAAAAACAGGAGAACTGCAGCTCTGTGTAAATTTGAAGACTGCAGTGTATTAACAAGACATGGGCAAATTATAAAATCTGTTCTGAGGTTTCGGTGCACTTTTGCACTCCAGCAAATCATAGAAATGGTAAATTGGAGGAAAGACTATGAATTCTGGAATTTTCAGATCTTTTCCTTTGCAAGCCTCTATGAACTCCTGTCAGTGCTGTCAAATCCCATTAGATGATGATAATGTAGTAAATACATTCTTAAGATAAGTGGCCAGCTTTGCTTTAATATATTAAGACCACAGCAAAGCAGCTGTATTAGAAATAACATGGCAAACCTCTTGCTGTTTCGCAGTAAGGCCCTGTTCACTATTGCACTTGCCATTGCTTTCAGCTCTACATTTCAGTGCATGACAGACCAACTTAGCCTTACTTTAAATTCTTCCAGATTGCAGCTGGTCACCTATTTTAGGAGCTAAACATGAATTTGTTTATGCAGGTACCCAGGCAATTTCCACCCCCAAAATTTTTAACACTTGGGACAAAGCTGTTACTATTTTCCTTTGACATAGGACCTTTAATGTCTATAGAAAGTTCTGTTTCTAACACATCCATTTTAAGATTGGAGGCAGCAAGTAACAAGGGCCTCTTAGCAAAAGAAAGATGAATTCTTTTCTGTCTGCTGAGTCTGTTATTTTATTAGCTCAAGTTCTGTGGACAGGAGCTCGTGTGAATTACTCTTGCAGCATATTGTGCCATAGAACCATCATCATATGGCAATCAGAAATAAAAACACATAAAAAGAAACTTCTTGGCTTGCCAGTTTTTACTGGGTTACATGCTTTTTTGCTTCTTGTGCTGGAAGTTTTGGGATTTTTTTTTGAGATAAATATCAGCTTACATAGGACAAGAACATTTAAAAGAAAACCACAATAATTGAGTCTTAAGTTGCTGAACTAGCACTTTCTAGATGAATGACTTAAAATATTTGCAGCAGATTTTACGAATAACTGTGTTTTAACTGACTTGTTTATGGTGTATGGCTCTGGCACCATGAGAAGTGGCATTTTTCCCACACACTGCTAGGAAGCAGTTTGCACAAAGGAAGTTAATGTTTATTATTAGAAAGTCTGGCAAAGGCATAATCCTCCTATATTATTGTGTAGTAAACTTCTAATAGAGATCTAAATTGGTGAAAATAATTTTAGTAGTTAAACTTACAGCTTTCTTAGTTTTGTGCCTATATTTACTGTATTTACACTTGCTGGGTAATTAAAGCCTGGTTTAAAGCCTGTCAGACAAGATTTATTTCATTGCGTTTTGGGACAGGTTCCTCTTCAGCCCTCAAAAAACCCAAACTGTACACAATAAATCCCTCAGGCTATGTTATTTTTTTTAAGTTACAGAAGTACCTTGTGACCTGGAAAGGCACCACATGATGTTTTCAAATCTACTTAGATTTTTTACTTCTATTGCATGGACCGGAAACCACTCTAGGGTGCTTTTCCAGTGTCACTAAGGCTTTTCTGTGTTTAAAGCTCTCTGTCTTAACTGTGAGATGCCTTCAGTGAAAAGGTCCCATTGCAGTGCACTAAATAACTTGTTTATTCAGTGGTGATGACACCAAGGCCCAAGTTTACCTGCAGAGCAAGATGTGGAAGTGCTTGATACTAAATGACATTTAAGATATTAAAACTTCTGAGCAGTCATTTTGGACTTAGGGGCAATGCATACCTGCCGCATTGTGATTTTCTTTTAAATAGAAGCAACTTTGGTTTGTGGGAAACAGTCTCCAAGTACAAGACAAAAATATTCTCTGTAGAAATAAGGACAAGGTTGGCCAAAAATGCATCTTGTGCTACTTGTGGGTTAATGAAATGTTGTGGTCTGAGCAGATGCAATGGAGCTGTGAGCCTGAGAAGGACTCTCAGGTCTTGGTCACAGTGGTAGGTTCACTTGCCATCTGCAAACTCTCTTCTTGGAACTGGCAAAGTGCTTACCTTGAATTGTCTTTTTCATTTTTTTTTTTTGTTTTATTAGAAAGCCGCTTCAGTGCGCTTAGCGTTACACTGTGAATATTGTTAAAATTTAGGGAATGAGCATGTAGTTAGAAAATAATACAGGGTATCAAAAAACATTACTGAACAATCAGGCCATGAGTGTCCTCTGCAGACACTTAAAAGCTAAGCAGGTAATCTTGAAGCTTGAACTTCAATGTCAGGAAACTAGAATGTGCCTGTTAGAAGGGCTGAAGCATGAAAAAACTTTTATCTTTGCTTTTGGAAAAGGTCTGTATGCATTGATGCAGAGGAGTTTTACAAGTAGGCTGTGTTCCTGTTAGTCTTCCTGTATTTGGATGCTTCAGTTGTAGTTTTGGTTGGTTATTGTTTTGTTACTGATTTTCAAATGTCTGTTGTCTGAATAATAGCTTTGCCAACAGAGATGCTCAAAAACTTTTAGTTACAGTTAATGTGGCCTTTCATGTATGGAAGTTATGTCATACTCTGGCTCTTAACTTTCTCTCAACTCACATAGTGTTACAGGAGACAGTTGGCTTGTGTGTGGTCTGAAAAATAAAGTGCTGCATTTGAGAACACCGAAATCTTTCCTGTTGTGTAACTGAGCCTCTTCCATTGTAATAGTGCAGTTATTTTTCTCAAATTAGTCACATCACTGGCTCTGAAATATGTTTGTCTAAGTAAGTAAGGTAGGGGAAATGTTTAGTAAAATACATAACAATGCCATGAAGTTGTGAACTGAGCTGTTCTGTAACAGAGTCAATTCTCTCTGCTGAACTCAAATGTGATGTGGGTTAAAATGCTGGCAGGCTTGTCTGTCTTCTCAAGAAAGTTTGAAGAGTAAAGAATTGAGATCTCACTGATGGTACTTCAAATACTGTGAGCTCAATAGGAGCTATGCACAGTTTGTGTTTTGTTTTTCTGAATGCATTATATGGTGTTACTTTACTCCCGAAAATGCAGGTTCAATCTAAACTTCATGGGTGCTACTGAGAATCTTTTCACTCACCTGCGCAGTCCTAGTCTTGGTCTCATTAATGCAGGGAATGCCATGATTTTTGAATTATTGCAGATGAGGAGAAATTTCTTTTAATGAGTAAGCCTCTCTGTTGGCATTCAGGATTTTATTTCTTAAGGAAACAGCAGATAGTGTTTATATCATAAGAGGATGATCTTTGAAAAATATCTGTTGGGTAACTAACTGCAAATCACTCTTGTTTGGAAATGGTAGCATAATGAGATGGAGGAATCATCTACCATTGCTAATGAGAATGAAGATGTGTCATATTTTAAATTGTTACGTTGTCAGACTTCCTGAATTAAATAACTTTGGATTTGGTTATTACTTAGGTAGTATTTCAAAGATCCCATAAAGAGACAACATTGGGGTATTAGGTACTGTTTTGCAGGAAGTATTGTCTTGAAAGTAAGATATGATTCTTGGATTCTGACTCCTTTGAGATTGCAAATTTCTTTACCTTTTATCTGGGCGTAACTTGGAAAGCTTAGAGCTGTAAGTTTCTATATAGCAAAAGGAACAGTTAGATAAATGCCAGCATTTTTAATACAATAAAAATGCATTTTTAGGGTTGATTTTCTTTCTAACCATGAAAGCCACCAGTAAAGACAAGACTTACAAGAACTGCAAGGGAAGCATTTGAAACATTGATTTGCTGCTGCTGTAAATTCTAGATATACTATAAATGATGCCTTTTAAAAATAGTATTGCAGGATGACATATATTTCAAAGCATAGTTTATTCAGTTTACAAATCAGTTTTGTCAGCTTTCATCATGCTAGTTCATTCTTGACTCTGAAACTGAGCTAGCAAGAATTACACGTCACCATCAATAGTTTTTATTTAAGTTGCAGTTTGAAGTTACTCAACATTACTTAAATATGTCCGATCATAAGTGTGTGGAAATCAGAAAGATCGCCATGTAGTTACGTGATCTTAGGATTACATCCCTGAATAAAGTAAAAAAAAAACCAGAATCATATTGGATGTTCAACTCTAGAAGGATATTGACAAAAAGAGTTGGTTTTTTTTTTTTTTAGGGAGGAAAAAGACACTTTATTTAAAAAAAGGAACCACATTTTAGGAAAAAAATTAGCATTTTATTTAATTACTTTTAGTTAAAATGCAGTTGGAGGGATGTAAATTAGTTGCCATAAAGCAATGTATTTTTGAGCAGAGGACCTGAATGCTGAATTTCCAGCCTGCCTGATAGGTAAACAAATGGGAGAGAAGACTTAAAAACAGAGTGGTTTTGGCCCCCAACAAGGAGCATTGCTACTGCTTGGAAATAAGAGAATGACCCTGGGCTTTGTTTAGCTGTTACTGAAGGAATTATGTATACCTCATTTAAATAGCTGCTAAAATGAATGTATTGTGTAAGTAATACTGCAATTTCATGTGCACAGTGAAATCCCAATAAAGATTTAGTGCCTTATGTTTTTATTAGTAAACATTTGTTTAGGTTGTGCAATGATTTTTCTCATTAGTCTGAAGCTAGAGGATCTCACAAGTTTCACGTTTACATATTAAATTATCACATTCTGCAGCTGCTTTGTTGTAGTTTAATGTGGTGCTTGTCTTGTTTCAGAATTACCTTAGGAAACATTTGTGTGTTTGGACAGCATGCACATATTGTTTATTACTCCTCAAACAGCCACAGAGCCTCTTTTTCTTGGGGTCTTACTGCTTCCAGAGGATTCCTGTGTGAACTCCAAACTTATAAATATAGATACCACTGCCTTTTATTACTGATACTTAGAGTAAACAAATGAGAATGGCCTTCTCTCCTTGCTGCTAAAGTTCTTCCTGATAATCCCAAAGCCAGTGATTTCAACCATCTTTTTGATGAATAGAAGGAAGGAGAACAATTTCCTTCCAACTATGCCCTGTCTGGTTCTCTGCCTTGCCTAGAGTTGATGCCAGAAACGCTGCAAAGCCAGTGGCTTGTATGATGAAAGGCATGCTTCTGGTTGATGTGAGGTTGTGTCATGTGGGCATGTCATTGTGATGTAGCTCTGTCTGTCACACCTAGCCAAGGTTACTTTCACCTTGTGTATTAGGATGGCATTCGCATATCTTCTTATGTTCATACATGTCTGTGTTGTGTATTCTCTTCACTGGTGTTCATTGTATTCTCCAAAACTAGACCAAGAGCTTTGGGCTTGGCTACTTCTGATGCTGCAGTTGCTATATCAGCCTTTATCTCTGTTGTGTACAATTTTGTCTGCATTTAACAGTCCATTATAAAAAGGTTCAAGTATGTAAGTAAAGTAACGCGTAATTATTCAGGTTTCTCAGTTAATAGTATTTTGATCTCAGCATAACAGAATGAAACGTTATTGTATAATGTTTTGACACTTTCAGTTGAATTCTAAACAAATTGCAAGGGAATTGGACTACTTTGGTTTATTTGTAGGGGGGAAAAAAAGACCTTTATGACAGGGTTTTCTGAGAATTGTAGGATAAAAATAATTTCTAAGCCAAAATTTCCATTATAAACTCAGTAAGTGTGACAGTGTTTATTATTTTTGACAGTAGTACTGTTGGTTAATATTTAATTCGTCGTCTGTTGTCATATCCAAGGAACACAATTAGAGAAGTTGTTTTCCTGAGTTAACATGCGTTGATAAAGTTTTCTGTTCTTACTTAATGATGTCTTATCAAATGGCCTCAATGTCTTTAAAGCTGGCTTCATTCGTGCTGGGGGATCTGGAGGAGCGACCAGGGAAATTCCAGGATTGCTTGACAGGGGCACCGTGTGGGATAGGAACTGCATAGGCAATGTCCTGGAAGAGGCCATGAACTGCTTTGCCGAGATGCAGAGGCAGACAGAGGAGAAATTTCGCATGTGGATAGAAAAGCTAACCCATCTTGACACAGATGAAGAAAGCAAGCAACAACTGGAGCCCAGGGAACCTAAAATTCAACTAGTTGGCCAAAGAATCGCCCCCACCACAGAGTCAGGGGCTTTCCTACAGATGCCTGGTAGCCAAGTACTTCCACAGCAGTCATTCAGTTCTTACGTGGGCTATCAAAATGTTGATGATATGATAGAGTTTCCAGCGACTTTTAATAACAATTTTTCACCTATCTTTCCAGAGAATGGGAATATTGCAGAGCCTGATCTGAAACAATCATAAACTTAAAAAATTCTGATCTTTGCAATCTCGATGTTGTTTTGGATTATGCTTAAAACAAGGTTTGCTTTTTTCTTCTTATGTTTGTTTTGATTTTTCTCTTTGGGGTTTTGTTACCATGGTATAATTGGTTTTTAATTTATAGAGAATATATATGCAGTTTAAAAAAACCCAGAGTCTACCCACATGCATGTGCCAGCACGCGTATACGAACACCTTTAAAGGTGTGTATGAGGGAAACTAGCCCAAGTTTCATCACCAGACTTGGGAAAATATAACTTAAAATCCCTGTTTAGCTACCCCAAAATCAGTAGACCTATGTCTGCTACATTAGGAGCATTCAGAGTATTCATCCAAATGCCCTTTTTGCATGTTAAAATATCTATATGAGGAAATAAGTTTTATATCTAAATATGTAAAGTACCCTAGAGAACCAGACTAGGTACAGACTTACAACATTTCTTTAACTGTCTGTTTATGCCCATGTTTTGAAGCTTGAAAATGTCAAACATTAGTTCTTTTTTTTTTAGTCAGAAATAATGAATAAGCTTACCCTAAAGACTTAATTATGTATAAGAAATGTGCACAACTGATTTGCTTTTTTTCTGGTCTCCCATTTAGCAGTTCATTTTCTGTCCAGAGTTTTTATTAGTGTCACTACTGTGTTGCACATGGCACATTAATGGAAGCAGCTGTCTTATACTGTGTGCACAAGTATGCACGTGTATATATGTGTGTGTGTGTGTGTGTGTGTGTGTGTGTGTGTGTGTGTGTGTGTGTTCAGTTTGGATGGAAGTCATCTCCTGTATTTTTAGGTGTCTACTTCGCTGTTATGTGGATCTCCTGAGACAATGGAAAGAGGTAAGCACCTAGAGAGGATGCCTCCTGGCAATGTCTTCCTCTTCCATTAGTTGTCTAAACTTCCCTTACAAACAGTTTAGGATAGATAACTTCTGGATGAAGTCTGGGGAGATGAATCACATCCAACTACATGTATGTGCATGACCTGTGCACACAAGGCGCTGCTGCTTCCTGCTGTATATACGATTGAGCTGCATCCTTCATGCTGGAATAAAAACAGTTGTGTCAGTCTTGAGATAAGCAGCCACCAGTGGATGGATTGAGCCTTGGCATAGGAATTTAAAGGAAGGCTTGGCAGTTCGGTTAGTAAACACTGTGGTGGTCTGAAGGGATGGGTTGCTGGTCTTTGTCAGACAGCATGAGCTTCTTCTAAACCACATTCAGATGCCACTGAACTAATTTCTTACTTGTGATGGGGAATGCCAGAACATTAGTTTCATTTAAATAATACAATAGCCTGCTATTGTGTGGATTTTTTTATGCTTGTAGTTACTCTAAATAGGAAGGCTTGAAACTGTGATGTTTAAAGTGGGATTAATTTAAACTATATATTAGAAATCTCTATTTAATTCTTACTATTATCAGTACACGCAGGGATTTTTTTGGTCATGTCTTCATTAAGGCCTTTCTTCATGTGAAGTAACTTCTCTGTAGCTACCAAAAATGTATATTTATCATCAGTTAGAACTTGCTAAAAGTTTCTAATTCAAATTAAATCAAAGTTCTAATAATGGAAATTGAAAGTCTGCATAGACATAGTTTAAGTAGAGAGAACACTTCAGCTCTGTTATCTTACTTTTTAAACCAGTCGCTATTCCTCCCCCCTAATTATATATTATTTTTATATCATTAAATTATATTATTTTAATGTAATTCCTTTTCTTCCTGTTATAAGTAACCACTGTCTCTCCTGTAAGTCTGATTTTTTATTTTTTTTTTAATTATTTTTTTTTCCCCTCCCCAAAGTCAGTAGGAGTTTTTCCATTAATTTGTCGGGTTTTGGAACAAACCTGTAGCAGGAACTGAAGAAATGCTTTCTGTTATCAGTATAATGCTAGCACTGGTGTTTTAACACTGTTCTTGGCCAGACTCTTTTGGTTTTGGTTTTTTTGTTGTGTTGTTTTTTTTTTTTTTTTTGAGTGTGTGATGCCTTCATTGAAAAACAGTGTGGTTAGAGAATTGTTTTATTTTCATAGTAACTGTTTGAAAGACTATGCAGGAGATAGTTTTTAAGTACTGGAATAAATTCTTTGCAGATCACCTTCACGTGTTATTTTGATACAAAGATTTTGATGTAAACTTGTAAGAAAACCCCCTCATCTGAAATTGTGAGCATTTCAGGTAGAAGTTAAATAAGTTATTTTATGTTTGTTTGTAATTCAATACCTTGTCCTCATCCATTTAAAATTTAAGAACCTTCAGGGAAGATTTTTTGCTGATATTGAGAGCAGTCATATCCTTTTGGTGTTCGTAGGTTTATATATGCATATATATACACACACACACACATATATCTTTTATGCAGATAATAAGAGCAGCATATTTTAAAGCATGATGATTTTACAAGTCTTGCTATGCATGCAGAAGCAGGTTTTTGTCGTAACTGGTTTCTTTTTTAATGGGTAAGGGTCACTTAACTCAGTATGTCTGTAAGCATGCTGTTAACCTTTTTTATCAAGCTGTATATATGGAGCAGTTAGGTATTCCAGAAACAAATTGTTTCAGGGGATTAGTTGAACTTGCCTCTCAGGTTGAAACATCTTTGTGTAGGGGTCTCATAAATGGGTAATAATTTTGTTAGGGATGTAGCCAGTGAAATTTCTGCCAGTCTTCAATGTCTTGGTGATTCGTAGAAAAACTATAAAAACTCGCCAACCAAGTTTTAAGTTGACAAGCAGGTATTCTTTATTGCAGCGCCGGGAGATGAGGGGGATAGCTCCTCCCAAGTGTGTCCCACTCGAGCACCAAACAAGCTGTGATTATATAATCATTAAATATACGTATTCATTACATTGCATGCATATTCATGAAGTTACTTATGCGTTACATGATCTCTCTAGAAAACTTCCCGTGTATGCACAATAATGTAGTGATCTTTGGGACCCCTGGTGGTCGCTTCTTCATCATCTTCCTCTTTATCACTTCGTCCTTTGACTGGACTTCGGAGTTGGCCAGCCTTGTTGTCCGTTTGCCAGCTCCTTGGTTGTTTCTAACTGGTTTCCCTAAACATTAACTGGAGAGTTCTCTTCCTTATCATTATTACAGAGTCCACCTGCGGTCCAAGTTACTTAGTTATAAGCAAAAAGTTCGTTCTGTATACAATGAGCTATCCTTCATTCTGTCTTTCTTGTTCTTTCCCCATCTCATTGGTTAGGTAATCTTTAAAAAAAATTATTGAAATAATTCAGTGTATTAATAGAGAAAAATTTGGATTTTGTTACTACAGGCAAAATTTTAAAACTTTCAAACATTTTTGTCCATTACTGTCAATTATTGTTTTCAATTGCAAACAGCTATGAATGTGAAAGAACAAGCAGATTACAGCAGTTGAGCATACAGGGTTTAAGGCTGTGCTTTTTCTAAGGTAAAATTACTCCAAGGCACCCAGAAGACTGAGGGAATAGTTTGTATTAGATTTAATTTTAACTCAAGTTCCCCTACAAAAGCTACAAAGTGTGAAGAACACCTGTGCAAGACCAGTGGTTGTAAATTGTTCTGTAAATGATAAATTTGACTTGGTTGAGTTGCTCTTTTCACTTTCCTCAAAACTCGAGCCAGCTCTTCAGCTGTCATAAATCAGCTCCTCTAAGATGAAAAGTGTGCATCTTAGACCAGACAGCTGACTGTCTCAGAAGCATCTCTCTTCTTGCTTTATATTGTGATTTTGAAAGATGCAGCGCGCTGAAGAAACCAACCTTCAGATCCTAGGGATTAGTCTGCATTTTAAATGTGTGTGGCGACAGCCTTCAGCATCTCTGAAAAAGCAGTTTCCCGATACATAATTTCAGATTATATTTTACTTTTTCTCCTGGAAATACCTTTGCTATATTATATGTCTGCAATTTAAGTTTCTCATGATTTCCATTATAACCTCTTGTTTTCAAAGGGCTTTGACTAGAAACTTTCAGGGAGTTAAAATTTCTTCAGCTGCAATTTTAACATAAATTTTAATCTCTTCCATATTTCATTAAAGCAGTCTGGCCTTATTTAAGACTATTTTAAGATTATTGGAAGGAAACTATTCAACTTCCCAACCGAGAGTTACATTTTGAATCTAAGTTTATGCTCGCATATCAGTAAACTACTACAAAACCAGTTACATTTTGAATCTCTGTTTATGCTCACATCTCAAGAAATAACTCCAAACCCACGAAATTTAACAAGTGGAGGAGAAATTAGAAGGGGTTTTGCACAGAAGTGGGGAATCACAGACTATAATTTAGAGTTTCTTTAATTGCCCTGGTTTTATACTTAAGAGTGGAGCAAAGAAACCTTAATAGTTTTTTTAAAGATTCTTGTGTATGATTTGAAAGAGTAAATGCATCAAGTCAGATCAGCTGGTTCAGACTGATGTAATCCCAGGGAAGATGGTGTCAATTTAAACCTCACTGGCCTATTCAAGTTCCTATATTGTAATTTTTAGATTGAAATACGTGTTTTCCATGCGGTATCTGTTTCTGCATGGGGGTAATTGAACATCCCTGTGACCGCAGAATTGGGATTTAGTAGCATGTAAACCACAGCTACTTTGTTATCTTTTTTATTTGCAAGTGCAAAAGGAGTAAGTCTTTATTTAATTTAAATGTCACTAAATACAGACTGACAATTCACTACATGAAAAATTGGAGGATCTGCTCCTAGAATTGGAAATGATGTAGGAGTCCTCGGCATTTCCAGGGCATTTAGTGTGCAGTGTTTTTGCAGGCTTAGGCTGCTAGTTCTTCCCCAGGGATTTGTGCTGCTTCCCTTCATCCAGTGGGGTCTGCAGGAAATCTCACCCTTCGCACCTCATTTTATCTGAGCATTTGGGGGTTTTGCTTCATATGCTTCTGATAAAACATCTGAATTTTCAGGTTTTATTTAGAAAAAAAATTATTATATACAGTAGGAATTCAAACAAAGGCAGTGAAACTTTGTTCAGTGTTTTTGTTGTAAAAAATTAACGGAGCAGGTAAACAGACAAAAAAGGGAAAATAATGTTAAACCTTTCAGATTTACTGCTCCTCAGTGTTATTTTTAATAGTAATAGGACAGAATAATTCAGACAGAAATAGACATCTCTGTTTTTTAAGTTCACAGTGTTTTTAGTGTTTTTGCAGGATTGTGAAGTTGTTTTATCTGAGCAGCTAGAGTTAAGACTTGGAGGACAAATCTTAACTTCAGTGACACTGGATTATATTTAGCAGTTATTTTCCAAATTGAAATGTATTTATTTTCACTGTTTTGTTAATGTATTTTGTTCCTTCCTGTATCCAAATACTTTATTTTTTTTTCCAGAGTTCTATTTCAAGGAAATTAAGAAATTAAATCCTCATTAAAAAGCAGTAGAAAATTTCTACTAATTTCAGTGGGACTAGCATTTTACCTTGTTAGAAACTGAACTTATTCTGCAGGTTTTTTGGTCAGAGAATCCTTCAGCTGACTTAGCTAACTTTTGCCTGATGGATATGTGTAAATCAGACAAGTTAACTAGATGTTTTTAAGCTGACCTCTGCAGTTTCATGTGGGAGCATGAGAGCAAATACAATGTGTAGTTTGTACTGTATGAGCTAAAATATTCAGGCTGATTGATAGAGACGGACAGTACCTTGCAAAACAAAACAAAATTAAAAAAGCCAGAAATCGGACTTTCTCACAAATTTTATTAGTCTGATAGTGTTAGATCAGCAAAATGAAGGCACATGGAAAATAGGCTGATTGAGTTAGAAGTGATCGAAGTGCTCTGTTAAATCTCAAAGGCTGGCCAAGCCAGGGGACTAGTCTGGACCGTCAAAAGTTTTACACGAATGCTCTATTAGCCCTTTCATGGGAAGATGCAGTTAGTACTTGCAAAAATGTGATGTTTTCTGGAGGGGAGTGTGTTTGCCTGCCTTTTCCTAATATAAGCAGTATGTACATAGAGAATACTTTATTTTAACTGTCATAGCTGTGTCAGGGTTGGGTGTGATGATTTCCAAAACCCTCCTGATACACTTTTGCAAGTGAAACTGGGGAAGAGATCTGGCTAATGTATGTGCTTCCATAATTAATGAATCATGAGGTGACATCAGGGAAAATAAATCTTACACAAAATACAAAGTGCACATTACTTCTTGGTATTTTCAATACACAGCCATGTTCCATGTGCCTTTGCTTAACACACAATGAAAGAGGCTGTTTTATGTCTTCATATATAATTTGATAAAACGAATCCAAGATACTTTCCATCTAGTCATCAAAAAGCCTGAAAGAATGAATGTTGATCCGCAAGACTTGAATTTTTGATGCGCTATCTTAAAAATTTTTTACTTATTTGATCATGTTTTGAGTTTATGATTTTATTATTATGGTAAAAAACCCCAACAAAACCACAAGAGCTTTACTGTGCAAAATGAAGGAAAATGTGAGGAAAGTTCACTTCATGGCTTTAGGGTGAATGTTGTTACACTCTATTGCTTTTTATTGTATTTGCAATGTATTCTTTGCCTAACCCTGTAAATTTTGAAATTTAACTACTGTAACCCGGAATAAATAAATATAAATATAAATAGTCATGAAGCGTTTCATGTTGTTGAACAACATAAAAAAGCAGCAATCTCCTGTATCCCCACCCTGCTTTAGGAATTGTTTTAGGATTCAGCTAGTTTATGCCATTTAAACTGCTCATACCTTATGAAGAGGATCATGTTTTAAATAATGACAGGTTTATATTGTTTATCTACAGCAGAATGACTGTCAGTTCAGCCTGTAGTCTTGTATCCGAAGCCTTTCTGTTTGGATCAAAGTTATGGATGTGTCTACTATAAAACTACTTTGGCAAGTCACTTAAGATGGATATTAAAGTTTTTGGGAATCAAAATATGATTATTTCAGTTACTGTAATGATCATCTGATCTTAAAATTTATATAGGTTTCGAAGTCCATTCTATACTTTGCTTAATTGAGAAGTAAATGGACTTATCTCTCAAATGTAAGTGTCACATGTAAATCAGGGTTTTCTTAGATCTTTTATTGGTTTTAAATGTCTCTTTTGTTATATAAAAAAGTAAGTACTACTTAGTTTAGAATGCTGGGATCGAGACAAAGCAGTGCCTACATTCCCAGTGCAGATGTGAGACTGGAAGTAAATGTGTGTTCTTGGGCGTGTGATTACCCCAGTGCCTCGATGTGGTGCCTTTACACACTTTGCATGTTTCATGAAAGCATTCCCAAACACAGTTTTTTAAACTCCTCAATAATTTACCAATTAAAAATAGCTCAGTAATTTTAAGGGAGGGTTGTTTTCAGCAAAGCTGAGCTCTGCTGCTTGATAACCTTGAGCAAACTGCAAATCTCTGCTTACCTCAGTTTCCGCTGTGGGCAGAAGGTTTAATAACCACCTCGGAGCTCTTTAGAGAGCCATTAGTGAAAAGTTTTTTGTAAATAAATTGCTTTAATTATTATTGCTATTATTAGTGTTTTAAAGCATAGGGTGATACACCTCAATGAGGCTCTTGTGTCTTCTCATTGCAAAGATGCTGATGACCACCAAAATTAGGCTTTTAATTTGGAAATTATTTCAGCCAGGATAATCCTCTGGAGATTTTGCCACTACTTGCAGAGAAAATGTAGCAAAGTTTAAATCCCATCCTGAAGGCTGGAATTCATCTTGCTGAACTTCAGTGGTCTGAAAGCTAGGTGCCTTGTCTAAGGACGTTGTCTGAGCTCTTCCTGGTTACTGGGGAATGAGAGAGATGAGGATGTGCCAGGCTGCAGTTTCTGGTCTGGGATTACCTAACCCTGAAGTTCCTCTCTCAGGCTACAGTGGGAGTGAGTGTAAGTGATGAGCATGGCACTAGATGCCTAAATTTAAGAAAGCTAAAAAGGAATAATGAGTTAAAAGACTAAATTCAGGGTTTGCTAGCTACTGTCTTCTGTTTCCTATTATGAAGTACTGCTGTGCATTGATAGAAAGCTGTGGCAGCGCAAAGGTATGGTGCTTTTGCAGGATCACTGCTTTTAACCTACAGCTGAAATTTTACGGTTGATTCCCCCTTTTTGTTTGTGTTGCCATTATAATGAATTAAGGGATAATAGGAGTGTGGGTCTTACAACAGTTTAGACTGAATGTTGAGATGTGGCTCTATGAAAAGCATGAGAATGGCTAGGAGAGAAGAAATAACTGAATTTTCTGTGTTGCAACCTTTAAAACGAAAGATGTTGTTAGACCTGGGGTTTTGTACACGTGGCTTCTGATGCAGTTGTCCTGAGCAGAATTAGTTTTGATGAGCTGTATAAATTAAGGGAGAGTTTAACACTTGGAAACACTGTCCCCGTGATGACCTCTGCCTCTGAATTCTTTAAAACCAAAATAAGAAAAGCAGTCTCTCCCTCCCCCTGTTAACATTAAATGCCAACAGCTGTATTTTGCTGCTGATACTTACTAACTTTTCAGCCTTGCCTTTTTCAAGTGTTTATTACTTTAGAAAGGAATTAAAGCTTATCAACAGGGAAATGTAAGTCTTCCAGCTCCCTTGACTTCTCAAAAGAAGCAATTTCTCTTGAATGGATTGTTTAAATTACTGACCAGAGATCCTTCTAATTGTGCTACATTAAATTTTGATTCCCGCATGGTTTATTTTGGTGTCTGCTTTTCTGTCTGTTGAAATCCTGTGACAGTCAGTAATTAGGAGTAGCTTTAATGTAAAGAAAAGATGATAAGGTGCAACTGTGGTTGTAGTTAATCCTTAATTTTCCTTATTTTTTTTCCCCTTAATCGTCAACCTGAAAGCATTTTTTTTTTTTTTTTTTCACTTATTTCCTAGCTGAGGCCAATTGTCCTTATTTCTTGGTACCACACATTCACTTTGCATCACATCATAGGATGGTCACGTATTTGGCTAGGGAAGTATTATTTATTTCCAAATTTAACCCCTCCTAACCCATCCTTTTAGCACTGAAATTAAACAGGCCTTTGGGAATGGGATTTTTTAGATAATTTTTTTATGTGCCTTTGCTGCAGCTTTCATCTAGTTGTAGTTGTCTACAACTGACTTATTCTTTTATTTATTGTTTGGGTTGCTTTAAACACACACATGTATTTATTGCTTATTTCTTCTATTACACATGCTGGTAATCCTAGGATTTGTTGCAGTGTTGAGGCCTTTATCTTGGCCTCATTGGTCATTTACTGGTGATAGGTATGGATAACCCTGGTGTTAGGAGCCTTTCATTTCCAGATCTGATCCTGAAATACAAGGCTGAGAAAAGCAGAAATAGACCTCTGCTGTGATTTCTCTATAAATAAGGAGTTGGGTTTTTCAGTATTGTTTAATTGGTGGCTATTGCACTGACAAGTATAAAAGTACAGTGTGTAAATTATATTGAAAATATTTCTGTCTGTTTGATGTGTAATAAATTTAAGCTAAGTTATAAGGTGTGCTGTTTGGAAGTGTGGAAGATACAGGAGTGGAGCTACAGATAACAAGTGTATGCTTGTATTTCCTACTGATGAAGACTTTCACACAAGTTATTTCTATGGGTAGGTGATGAGAATATCACTCTGCATGTATATACATTTATTATACATTTTTGCATGATTATACATGTAGGAGTGGTACAATTTTGACTTCAGACTATTGGTGCCTTTTGTCCAAATATAATTTCACTTGTGTAGGCACGTCTATCTAAAATAAAATTTTGCTTCTGCTTCTGAAGATCTCAGTCAGAAGTGAGAGAAACAAAGACCTGAAGGAACAGTACATAGCTCTTGAAATCTTAGATAACCTATTGAGAAAATGGTCAAATAGTCAATATTGTACTTGACTCTCGTATCTTCTGCACTCGACTGTTTATTTTTATAGATCACATAATATATATTTGTGATGAACTTTGATGATAAGGCTGAAAGAAAACATGCTTCTCATGATTCAGTCCAGTTCTAGATTTCTGCATGTAATTTAATCATCAGCTGTCACAAATAATTAACTGAACATCAGCCAGCTTTATTTTGAACTTTGTATTACATTATTTTGTAATTGCCTTTTGAAAAGACAAATGTTGACTTTCAGTTAATTATCAGGACTTCTTTTTCAGTCATAATCATCAGCATTTCATGTTGTGAACAGTTTGGTCTTTAATACATTGGTATTTAACTACTCATTTATTTTTGTTTGGTCTGTTTTAAGTTTGTAATATAGCATTGTTGTATGAAATTGTTGTGTTGGAGGCAGGTCTGATTGGAAATATTTTGTGAATTTCTTCATACTTTGTTGCAAAATGGATCTTTAGTATGATTTAAGCAATACGGTCACTCTTTAGTGAAGTCTGTTGCTAATCACAAAATAGGCATTTCTTAAAACAGGGGGTGTTGAATTATGTTTCAGGGACCAAGTTACAAAAAAAACCCAAACCAACCAAAACCACAAGCAGACAAACCAGCTCGAAAAACCTCAGTGGAAACAGCCTTTCAGAGAAATAAATTTGAAACTTTTAAATCATCATATTCTTTCTTCAACAGCCACTTAACACTCCTAAAAGAGACCAGTCTTTCCTGAAAAGTTTTTTCATTTTATCCTTTGTGACTTTTAAAGATTTCTTTAGTCATTCTGTAACTCTGAAGCTCCTATCATCCTAAACACATTGCTAGTTTATGATTATTTTGTAGTATTCCATACAAATTACACCCTCTGTGTTTCATACCCTTAACAGAAATGTCCTGCAGACCCTCAGCTGCTAGAACTTCCTTACAGTTAAAGAACTGCAGTAGCAAACCTGCTGAGCTTTGACCCAGCCTGTATTTCTGTTTCGTACTCATTTTTGTGGATGAAGTCTTGGCCAAAGAAAGTTTTGATTCTCTCATTTGGGGAGTGGGAACTCCAGCCACTTTTGTCCACTCTTAGTTGATAACCTGTTTCTGAGACAAGGCATTTGAGTTAAAATATGCATCCTTTCAGAACTGCAGCATTCATCCATTCTCTCTGCTTCCACATTAATCTTTGTCTTGAATTTGACTTTTTTTTCCTGAGCCTCTTATGTCTGCAGCATGCTTTCCAGTTAGGATGTTCATTCCTCACAAAGAAGTTAGTCCATCTTAACAAAATAGACCAAAAATTGCTTTTTATTATTCCTCAAGAATAGATTTCATGTAAGCAGCTTTCTCTCCTGCTTCTCCCCTTCACTTTGGTGGCAAAAATATATATGGTAATCATATTGAATTAAAAGCATATTTATCACTGCACAGTATAGTTTTGTTTCTTGCTATTCTTGATCTTAAAAAAAACAGCAGCAAAAAACATTGCATTTTGAAAAATACCCCTGCCATTAACAGGTAAATATTATGAAAGAGAAGTTGCCTAATGTTAAGTTTATTGTCACTGGATCAGTTATATCAAAAAGTTAGTTTTATTCAACAAACCCTAAAGTAATGTAAGCTGTCACTTGAGTTCTGTAAAATCCTTTAGATAAATATCTTGTCTTTCCAAATTTTGTGTCCTGTAACTTAACTATTTTTATATTTGAAACTGAAGGTTTTATCCTTTTTATATTGTAAATGTAACATTGTCAGATATGGAGATATTTATGTGTTAATGTTAAAGATAATACACAAATTACTGATACATCGATAAACATGGTTTTCTTACATTTGTGTTTTTTGTCTGTGCAAAGGTTAAAATGTCTCTGTAATCTCAGACTATATTCATTAAATGAAATGTTAAGAATTCATAAAATTTATAGTTCTAGAAGAGATTCATGTAGGAGAAGGCATCAGTCCTTCCACAAATCATTTGTACTTTTAAAGGTTTCTTTCACAATATGATGACTTCTAGTCCATGTTGTTTTTCTCTCCTTGTGCAGATGGACCTCCTGTCATACCTCATTATGATATATCAGACACAAATTCAGACTCAGAAGTGGTAAATGTGGATAATCTGTTGGCAGCTGCAGTAGTTCAAGAGCACAGTAATTCCTTAGGAAATCAAGACTCAGGATCTGCCTGGAGAGCCAGAGGGCTGCTAGATGAGCTGAGCGGTGATACAGGTTTGTTTAAATTCTTTTCCCCTGACATTTTTTCCATCATCTCAGTTGGTGTCTCTCCATTTCCTGCTTTCAGTATTTTCATAGTTTATGAAGCTTGAAAAGCTCCATGTGTGGATTTTGCAGTAAAACAGTACAGGTGCTTTTAAAAATGTCTGACATTTGTTCTAAAATACAAATGATAAAAATAGACAAAGATTTCTGCAATGTATTCCCAACACTAGTTTTCTTCATTATTTTTTTCTCTTTCTTTTCCCTCTAATTACTTCTTGGAACTTGGGTCTTGCAGATTTGGTGGTTTTGTAATTTAAAGTGAGCTCAGCTTGTTATTGAGTAATTGATTATGACGACCTATGCCATCAGCTAGGAAAACGATCATGACCTCATTTTAAGTATTGCAATTGTGTATGCCTTTTTTCTTCTTTGTATCTTTATTTCTTTGAAATGCAAGCATTAATCTTTCCCATATTCCATCTGCATTTCTACCGTAACTTAGAAAATTTGACAGATCAACATCAGATAAAGATGAAGGGTGAAAAGGTGTTGGTAAATGGGTTTAGCATCAAGAGACAGCAAAGAAGTTTCCTTCAGGAAAGCAAGAGCAGAAATTCTATGAGAGAATTCAGAGGAGTTCATGTAGCTCTTAAAAGTTGTTCAGTTTCCTTTGGTACCTGCAACTCTTCCCTAACAAAAGGACTAAACCACAAGATTATATACAGGGGATTCTGTAGGTACGTAGCGAATAAAAGACAGACTAGGGACAACGTAGGCCCCCTCCGGAAGCTATCAGGAGAACTGGCTACCC
>WYDI02020567.1:0-17112 GCA_009867235.2 Psittacus erithacus | reverse complement strand
AGTGTTCAAGGCCAGGTTGGACACAGGGGCTTGGAGCAAGCTGCTCCAGTGGAAGATGTCCCTGCCCATGGCAGGGGTTGGAGCTGGAGGAGCTTTAAGGTCCCTTCAACCCAAACCAGGCTGTGAATTCATGATAAACGCTGGTATGCAATGTCTTCAAAGCAAGCCTGGAATTCGGAGCACAGCAGCGCTGGTTCTCCATCCCCCTCAGTCACTGCCAGAAGGCATCTTCCTCAGGCCTGAGCATCCACATTGTTTCAAGATGCTCCTTCCAACACACTAAATCCCAAGCGAGAGCAACACCAACCCTTCAAGTTTAGGCACAGTTTTGCTTTGGTTTTGTAGGGTCCCGCAGTCAGCACCTGCATCCACATGCTGGTAAGGACAGCATTTGGCCATTGACCCCCTCATTAATCCCAACCATCCAAAGGCAGCCCACGCTGTAAGGGCCCCAGCTCCATCCAAGGTAAACTTCCATCCATCAGCTTCCTCTGAAAGCAGCTGAAGCTGCCAAGACAAACTCAATGCAGAAAGGGCTCCAGGAGCAGGCAGCTGGCAGTCAGGGTGGCCCACAGCAAGCAGCACTCGCTAGAAACAACAGCGGCAGCATCCCTTCTCCTTACCTTCCCCATGGGCATCATGCTGTCACACAGAGAGCAGCCCACAGACTCGCACGTGAATGCGACAAAGATGTTGTTCAGCAGCTTGTCAGCAGCTGTAGATTGGCCGAGGAGCGGAGCTCTTTGCATTCTCCATGGGCCTTGAACTGAGATTTAAACAGTGGCAGAAACTGCTGCTGCTGCCTGATACAGCAAATCAATTCTCTCCCTCCCTCTTTTTCCCCAGCCAGGATTCATTGCAGCATTGGCCACGTAGGGCAACATTAGCCAGACAGTCCTTCAGGGCCAGCAGGAAAAGGCAGTGAGGGATCAGGGCAATTAACCTGGAAGGCCCCCGGAGAATGGAGGAGACTGGGATCAAATTCAGGATCTGAGCCCTCCGTCTGCCTACATGCTGCTGTAGTTGATCTGGGAGTCAATCAAACCACCAGCAGCTTTTACTCAGCTAATCTGAACTCTGTGCAAAGCAAGCAAATACAGGGCAGAAGGGCAGAATAGGATCCTGCAGCATCTCTGCCCATCACAGGTGAAAGGTGTGCCACAGGTAACAGCAGTCAGCAGGAAGGGAAGGCAGGGCAGGACAGCAATGCATCCCACACCTATCACCAACTGATTACTTGGTTCATTGAGACCAGGTTTATATAAATCCAAAAGCATTTCTACATCTGCTCTGATTAGGAACATCCAACCATACAGCAAGTTCCCAGCACTACCACTTTGTGATAAACACCTTCTCAAGTGAACCAGCAGGTCTAGAGCTGCTATCCCTAGCATGGTGGGGGACAGACTTGCTGGGCTATGGGTTTTAGCATCCCCTGACAGCGTCTATCACAGCCCTACCCCTTCATCCTCTCTCCAGCCAGCTCAGACAGCACCTTTCTGGCCCAAAGAAGTAATTAGGTAGAATGGTTTGTAAAGGTGGGGCATCAATAACCCACCTTAAAATGGTGATGCACAGGAGCCAGGCAGTCCATCACAAGGCAGTGACTGATCACCCGGCCAGCAGACCACAGAGAGGGGCCTCCCCCAGCACATTAATCCTCCTCAATCCCAGGATAACCCTGAAGACCTTGCCAAGCATTAGCACTGCTTGCCTTCACCTCTGCTCCATCTCTTCCCCTTGTCTTTTTTAACTCATCCTTAATTTCCACTTTCTTCATCTCCTCTACATAGCAGCTCCCCAGTGTCTCCCCAGACCCTTTGGTGAGCTGGAGCAACAGATACTCATGGGAAGAGCTGGGGATGCTGCCCCTAGCCCTGCTACTTCCATGATATTCAGGTGCCTCAGTGCTCTCCCCAGCTTAGGGCATCATCCAGAGTGATGAACATCAGCTGCATCCTCACCCTGACAGCACCACGTTCAAACCACACATGTGCTGCCACCTTCCCACATTCAAACCACACAGATGTGCTGCCACCTTCCCACATTTTCCCATCCTGCACACGCATGTCACAGTCTCTGCAAACAAAACACTGCACCCAGCAGTACCCAAACACAGTTTCCTGCAAAGGGACCTGCCTGCCAGTGCCCCGATGCTCAGATGCTCTTCTTAGGATCCCCAATTCCCAGAGCCAGCATTCCCACCATGTACAGAAGCTTCATTAGTTTAGCGTGGTTACCTTCTGCACAGCAGCATCTGCTTTGCATGGGGCCAGGGAAAAAGCAGGGAAGTAGTAAATATCATCTTTATTTTAGAAGGAAGAAAAACATTAAAAGCCTCCGCACTGCCCTTTCCAAAGCCCTCTGGCTTTCCAATTCCTCTTCAGAAGACAATTCTGTTATTGCAACCAGCTCCAGGGAGCTGTTTCGCTCTTGTGAGTGCTGCACATACAGAGAAATTACGCTTTTCCTGAAGAGCTCTTACCTGCATAAAGATGCTTTGTCAATGCCCAGCCTGGATGGCTAACCCCAGGCTTTGGCTCTCCCATTCAGTCTGAGATGGTCTGCGGAGGCGTCTGCTTTCCCCCTGCTACAGGGAGCAGGAAGCGCAAGGTTGGAGATGCTTCCCCTCTCATTTTCCTCTCTGTATGGAAAGGTCAGCTCCAGCCCTGCCAAAGTTGTGCAAGGCTGCCAGGAGCCTGCTGAACCCAGCTGCTGGCTGGAAAGGGGGTTGGAGGAATGGGGCTGCATCGGTCTGTCACAAAAGCTCTTTTGCCACCTTGTTCTCTCACTGGGCATGGATAAAACTGCAGCTGGATAACGACCTGCTGATAATGTTTCCCAATTTGAGAGTCTTTCAATGCATCCCCAGGCAGCAGCTGGAGTCAGAAGAGGGGAGGAAAAAGGCTTCAGAATACCCTCGTCTACAAGCGGCTTGTGCCCGCACATCCCTGGATCTGAGGGGATGCTTTCTAGGGACAGATGTTCAGGCAGAAAGCAGCTGCCTGCACATGCTGCCCTTGCCCAGCTGTTTGTCTGTCCTCTCTGGCAAGGGGCCAGCCCAAAAACCAGGATGCCAATGTGCTCTGCTGACTTGAGCATCCCCACATCTGCACCGCATCCCCCATGGCCCTGCAGGGAATCTGCTCCCTCACCTCACACAGGACTCAGCCTCAAATCTGTGAGCCTCTAAATCAGGGAGAAACGTGACACAAACTAAGTTGTTATAATAGAAAAGGTTATACAGAGAAAATGCAATGGGCACAGCTGTATCCCATCTGCAACCACCACCTCCTGCAACCAGAGCTTCTGACCTCATGAGAAACATCAGGTTTAGAGCTTGTGTTGGGGCTAAACAGCAGAGGAAACATGTGCCTTGCTGAAAATAAACATCCCCAGCAGCAGCAGATATAAGCCTGTATTCTACAGTGCGATCCCTATCAGCTTTAATCTTATCCCTCAGACTTAACCACATTGTGCCTCCTCATCAGAGGCAGTGGCTGCAAACCCTGCTACACAGCTCCGCCTTTGCTTGTAGTGGCTTTTCTGTGGGTACATCGGGGTTTGGGGGAGTCTGCAAGCTCCACGTGATGGGCTGGATGAGGAGGCAGACGATGGTTTATACCCTGCCGAAATCCTTAGCACTTCGGGAGAGTTTGGAGCAATGCAAAGCTCACATTGAGCTGGTGGATGCTCCTTTGCTCTGGGCTATGCTCCCAGCACAGGCACTGGGAGCATCTTGCTTTACTGTTACCAGTTGATACACTCTATAGTATTTAGAAAAGATAAGTTGGCAGAGCAAGTCTTTGAAGCCACGGTTAGCACCAATGGGTTATCTCCACTCAGTTCTATGGGCTGGGATGAGAGGAACAATTAGATCATTAGCAATCCTCTCTGTGCCATGATGAAAGGAGTAATCAATGCCCGACACCTCCTCTGAACCACAGGGGACAGGCTGCTCCCTGCTCAGATCTCTGCCTCCCTGGAGCACAGACCAGCTTTGTTGCATTTACTTTGCAGCAGCTACTCTGTCCCCCGGATTTTGGCATACAGAAGCAGAGGCCAGTGCTGCTCCTGCCCCTGATTCCTTCAGCCTAAAAGAGGTAAAGCATCTCTTCATCTCCATCCCAGGAAGAATTTCCAAAGCAAAGAATGAAGAAGCCACTGTTGCTTTTGTTGTTGCTACAGCATTTGGTACCAAACTTCCCTCTTTCAAGTGCTCCACAGATTGATGTTTGCATCATCTGTCTCCCACTCAGGTTTCTGGCCCAACAATATCACAGCACAGAGTACAGAAAGGTCACAGCAGCACCGACATGTGCTCAATAGGAAACACCATTAGGGAGTGGGATATGTGACAGCTGCTGCCTTCAGCTGCTGCCAGCCACCCAGAGCATCTCTGAAAGCAAAGGCACAGCAAGATAAAAGTTATAACAAGACTTAGAGCATCCCCATGTGCCTTTCACTTAAATGGCTGTTTGGCTCAAGCATGGAGCTGGTGCAGCCTGTGCTGTACCAGGAGGGACGGGCACAGGCTGGAAACACAGCCAAGTGCCTGAAGCAGGCACCCAGCTCTTTGCTTCCCTCCAAAAAGCAGGGGCTGAATGGGTAGAACTGCAAAGATTTCAGCAAGGGTGATTTTGTTGAGCAGCTGAAGATGCCATCGAAATGGAGAATGGGGATGTGGGTGTGAAAGTCCGCTGTTATTTTGGCTCAGCTCTCAGGATGCCCAGGTGATGCTCCTCAGTAAGGCAGGAGCAGTGGGACCTGGCTACAGCTCTCAAACACCCCCCAAAGAAACCACACAGACATTCAAACCACACAGCAGCCCCCATCCATCCCAGCCGATACTCTCAGCACATCCCAAATCCGAGCCAAGATTCACCAGGCAGATACAACCCTAGCTGCTAAAGCCTTGCCAAATCCCACCGTCCTCAAGCGGGGTACTCGTGGGTTGTATGGGAAGAGATGGGAGGCAGAGCCCTAAAGCCTGGCTGGAAAAGGGATTTTCGGCACTTAAGCACATCCCAGCCCACAGAGCTCCGAGTGAGTTGGCACATTTCCACCTCAGCAGCTTCAAAAGGGTTTTCAGAGGGAGAGAGCCCATCCTTTTGCATGACTGACTCCTGCCATCTAGTGCTGCTCACAGCTCCCCCAGTGCTCCAGCATCCCAGCCTGCAGCGAGGCCGAAGGCCAAGGGTGAAAACTCACCAGGGACACCAAGGGAACTGCTCTTTCCAACAGGTCATGACACAGCCCAGGGCTTTGGGGCAAAAACATCTCAGAAGAGCCCAGAGAAGGTCAGATGGGAGAGCAGAGGAGGTCAGAGAAGAAAGCAGAGGTCAGAGGAAATGGGTCTTGGCAATGCTGTATGGGAGGGGGGATGAAGAAAAAGGGCTTTCTCTGGTGGCTGCTCCTTGGTGCCCAGCACAGCTCAAAGGCAGAGGCTACACAGAGCCATAGAAATCAGCCTGGGTGACCTCCTGGTGAGTGTGTTTAATACAGAGGCTGCACACATGCCAAGGAAAGCCAGGCACTAGCAACCCTGGACACGGCCACCCTTGGAGCTCAGAGTGCTTCCATGGGGCTGGGGCCAGAGGAGTACAAATGCAGAGTGGGAAAAGCCTCCCCAGCTGCTCCATGCTCCCACTCAGCACCACTGCTTTGTGCTTCTGCAAGCTCAGATGGGCACAGCTCCAGCATCCAGGGATAACACATGGCAGGGAAGAAGAGCCACAGCCCATGCCCAGCTTACCCCTGAGCCATATGCAGCTCTGCTCCCCCTTCCCTGCCTACCCCAAACACACACAACAATCTCTCCCTGCACAGCCAGGCAAACCCATCAATGATTCACCTGCAAATGCATCACTTGGGCCATGGGGCTTGTGCTGGGAAACTGTATGTTGCAGGGGGGGCTCCCAACCCATGCACCCCACTGAGTCCCCAGCTAACTCGCAGCCCTCGATGCTCTTCACCTGCATCCCAGCATCGCTTCCCACCACCAACGCCCTGGCAGAGCCTTTCTCCAAGCGCTTTCTCTATGATAAGTGGAAATATGAAGCAAATTTGTTACTGACTGTTTCCTATTAGACTACCTTTTCCTTTGTATTTTCATGGCAACATGACTAGTAAAACCACACTTTATCTTCCTGGATTTATGGGCTTGTAAAGCTGCTCTCCTGCACCTCAGGGAATCAGCGGATTAGAGCTGTATTAAACATCTCTAGTGAAAGTGCCACTCAGGTGAAAAGGGGGAGGGAAAGGAGAAGAAGGGAAAGGCAAGGAATGAGCAGGAGCAAACTTGCAAAAAAAATATGGGTTTAATATATTATCTAAAGAATAAAAACCTCATTAAAAAGTTATTGCCAGGCAAGAGGAATTCATAACACCACTGCTTGTGAATTCTACCTGGGAACTTCCTCCATAGATGAGACTCATTAAGTAAAAGCGAGATACCAATATGCAGCCTGCCTGGACAGGGAGGGAAGGAAAAAGCTGTGAGGCAGCTGTCATTAGCATGAATCACTTCTGCCTCCATGGAGAGTTAACATAGATGAAAGGCAGGAGATGTTTGCTGCCATGGAAAGTGCCAGGGCACTTCGGGGATAGAGGTTTGCAACACTGCTGGTGGGGCTGGAAGGAGGATGGTGGGAACAGAGAAGGGATGACCATGCACAGCAATAACAGCTTCAGGTGCCACCAAGTTCTACCCATAGCTGTGGCTTATTTGAAGCAGGCACGCAGTCTTATCTCTGAAGTCCTCTCGTATCCGAGAATTTGCTATTGGAAATGATCTCATTTCAAACGTTTAAGACTTTTGGCCAAAAAAACCCAGTCAAAACAAGACAAAAATCCCTGAGGAAGTTAATTTTTGTTACAAAGCTGCCTTTTCAATAAGCAATCACTCTTACTGGGAAGTCATCAGTACTGAGCTATCTGAACAGAGCCTTTGATTTCAGCCAAACTACTTTTCCACTCTGGGTAAAGCATTTCAAGCCTTGTCACTGTAGCTGCAGGTCTAATCATCAGTCCAGAGGAGTTTGGATTTATAGTGGTAGGAGAGCAGAGTCCGTGGCACTCACTACAAAGCTCTTCAGGATCTGTAACTAGAGTTAAGCTATTAAGTTTTACTTCACAATGAGTTTAAGCAAAAGGAGTAAATTAGGGTTTGGGGTTTTTTTCCCCCCCATCCATCATTTCCAGGCCTGAATCCCTGGTGGCACAGATCCAGTCTCCCATACAGTGGTCACCTCAGAGCAGAGATTAACCCCTGCATTTCAATGCTGCATTTTCTCTTCCCTTTCCTTTGGCAAAGAGCCTTTGGAGATGTTAGCCCGCTATAAACACACACTCAATTTACAAGACACCTTGAAGAGAGGGGTATATATCCCTGTAATTAATCCTCCAAGGGCACTAATGGCACAGGCAGCGCTGCTGGCGTAACACAATCACTACTAAACAGCTTGTGTTATCAAAGGAACAAGCATGTTACATACCCAATAAATATCCCTGGTGATGAGTGCTGCTAAACAGAGTGCACATCTGCCTCTGCCTCCCCATACACACGGGCAGGCACATGGAGTGCTGCCCAAAGCAGCCCTTCTTCCCCCAGCCCTCCTCTTTCACCAGCCTTGTCCTTTTAATTCAGCTCTCCATCCAAGGAGGGTTCATTTCATTGCAAGCTCCTTAGGACAGGATTCACCCCTGTGGGTCAGCCTCTGCTGCAGGTTGCTTGTCCTCAACATGCTGATAATGAAGCATAAAATCACTGCTCCTCTGCCAGCACAGATGTGCTCAGCTCAGGAGCTGAAGCAGTTTGGTTCTGTGAAGCACCATAGTTTTCCCTAAACCTCGTATCTGGCCACAAACAAGCACCATTTTCTTTAAGCATCCCTGGATTCAGACTCTGAGGCTGCAAATGCCCCTGACTTTGGTGCTGGGATATTTTCCCAGCCTGCCAGTACATCAGCAATGATTTGAGCTGAGCTCCAGCATGGGTTTCTCCAGCACTGCCCTCCTTTAAACGCCTGCAGGAACACATGGGTGCCTGCAGAGATTCCCAGCAGAGTCCAGCTAAGGCTCAGCAGGCCCTTCACTCATCCCAGCTAGATGCCTTCCTTCAGCTCCACATGGGAAGCATCAGCCATCACTCCAAAAGCTGTCCCCAGGAGCCGCAGGATGCAGCAGGATCACCAGCCCAGCCATGTGCTGTGATCAACCTGGGAACCACCACTGAGACAGGAGCAAACTCCCTTCTCCTGCCTTCCTTTTGAGACAGCTCAAAACCAAAAGGCCATATTATACCTAAACCCCATGATATAATAACGAGCTCTGTGATAAGAGAAACCAGTGATGTGAAACACGAGGTGAAAACCATCCCATCTGAGCTCATGTTAGATTACTTATGTCTATGAAAGCACTATCATACCAACCACAATGAGATGAACAATTGGATAGATCAGTAAATACTATCTTCCCCCTGCAGAACGAGACAGCAGGTCCCAGAGGCATTAAAGCAGTTTGCCAGCCCAAAAAAGTGACAAAATCTAATACAGGCTCTGGAGGAAGCTGCACATACACAGACAAAGAGCAGAGGGGATTAAATACCCATAGGGTGGCTATTTTCATGATTCAGGCCATAAAACCACCTGGGATGGTTTCACACACTGGTGAAAGAGGCAGAAAAGCAGCAAATGCAGGGAGAGAAACTGGAATATGTAAGTGATTGTCAGCAACTAAAGGTGATCAGCCCCATTCTGCCCCCACCACGATCCTGCTCAGCTTCCCAAATAGTTCGCTTGAGTCTCATTTGCTTTCTGCAGCCTCCTTGCTAACAAGCAGGTTCTTGCAAACTGATCAGCCAGGAGACTCGGGGCAAAAACAGATGAAATGGGGGACTGTAATACAAAAGAGATCTGGTTAAAGTACCCAATTGCCTTTCAGATATGTAGCAGCTTCCAGTATCTGAAGCAGGTATAGGGATGCTGGGGAGGGGCTCTTCATTAGGGACTGTAGTGACAGGACAAGGGGTAACAGGTTCAAACTGAAACAGGGGAAGTTTACACTGGATGTAAGGAGGAAGTTCTTTGCTGTGAGGGTGGTGAGGCACTGGAATGGGCTGCCCAAGGAAGCTGTGAATGCTCCATCCCTGGTGGTGTTCAAGGCCAGGTTGGACAGAGCCTTGGGTGACATGGTTTAGTGTGAGGTGTCCCTGCCCATGGCAGGGGGGGTGGAACTAGATGATCTTAAGGTCCTTTCCAACCCAAACCATTCTGTGATTCTCTGTACAAAACCATTGAGAAAATTCCAAATTCAGCAATACACATTCCAGAATGACAGAAAAATCTATGTTTGCTCTCCAGATCACCCGGGCATCCCCAGACAAACCCTTCGTGTGTATCTACTAGTTTATAATCCAATTACCTTGGTGATTCATTTTCCCTGGACACACACATTGAACCGTTTCAGAAGCCTTACAATTACACCATGGCTACAATTGAATTCAGTGAAGGCACAATTCTGCTCTGGGACTTTGGTAGTGACACGTTTCAAGTGCAACGCTTCAATGTTTTCCCACCAGATGGAACTTCTCTGCGTTGCAGGTCAGAGGGTTTTACTGATCATTATTCTAACATCCGACCCATCTGAATCAGCGGCCTGAATCTCTTGCTGCTGCAAATACACTTCAGTTCGTCCCCCTCTGCTTTAGTGGCACAACTTAGCTCACACCAAGCACATTTCCCAACACAGCCTCCAATCAGTCCTACGTTTCCTCAGCCATCCCTTTTGGGAGAAGCTTTTCCTGCTGTCTTCTTTCTTTCTTTCTTTCCCCCCTCTCCTTTCCTAAGCAGGTCAATGAATGCTTCCATTACTGACTTTTAGTCATGGGTTTTGACAGCTTTAAGCGAGTGTTAAACCTTTGTCAGTGGTGCTAATGATGGAGCTGGAGATACTTGCCAGTGGGAGGGTGATTGCAGGGAGGATGGAGAACTGGGGAGTCCCAAAGGATAACACCCTGAAGGGGAACAAAAGACAATGGAAGCAGTTGGTTTTCCGTAGCTGGCAGGGAACCCTCCTGCAATTCAGGAGCTACTGGAGGAATTCTGCCTCTGGGAGCTTCCTCTGACTACTGCAGAGGCAGCGGTCGAGGCTCTGCTGGTTCCTCCTGGATTGAAAGTGCTGTTGTTGCCTCCTGGAGATGCTGCAGCAATTCTGTTTGGAAACAGCTTTCCTCAATAACTTCCCCCTTCTGCTTCAAGAGAGGGAGGGGGGGTTGCTGGGTGATTTCTCTCTTTCAGAGGGCAGCTGCCCACTGGTAACTCCCGCTGGATCCTTCCCCTGCTCCTACAGGAACCATTCTGCCTGGTTGCAATTACTCTTCCCAAGCCCTGATGCTTCCTTCCTTCCAAGCTTTTTTGGGGGGGGGGCAAAGCTCTCAAACCTCACCCCGAGATCTCAGCATGTTTACCAACTGCAAGGGGATGGCTACCACCATGCAGAAAGCCATCCCAGGGACTTCAAAGCCAAAGCATCCTCCAGCCACCAAGCAGAGCTCCTCCTTGCCGCAGCTACCACCAGACACATCTCTCACTGATGTACCACTGCTAGCCAAGCACTTGCCTGGATGCTGCTGGGGATTGGGAAGTAGAGGGGTCGGAGCACTTGGGCTGCAGCATTTATGTATTAGTATGAAAAAACATCTTACTGATAACTTCTCCTCATTATTTCCATGTTAGTGTAATTTCATGCTAACTTTTCCTTTCCAACAATGCTCCTGACTGCCTCTGCGCTTGTTCCGAGCTGGGTTTTTCCCCTCAGCAACATTAATAATGGCTTCCGGATCACTTCTATTCATTTTGTGTTTTACTGACTGCACCTCCTGTGACTTACGTATCCCCCCAAGCTCCTATTTCTTTTTGAGCTGCAAGGCAAGCAGTGCATTTTAACATTCTGACTGCGCACGCATTCTCCTTTCCCTCAAAACGAAAGATCATTTGAACTTTAAATTGCATTACCATGACATTTTTCTACTAAATTACCCTGGCTGCACTCAGTCTGAAGAGAAACAAACCCCTTTTAACTTTGGGTAGCTTATGGGTATGTCTAAACACCAGGGGCAACGCGCACTGGAGGGAAGAAGAGGAGAGAGGTCTGCAGCACTGCTTGGCATTTTCGCCCCAGGAGAGGCAAAGTCCATCTGTGAGCCCTCCAGGTCTGAGCCTGGGTTTACCTGATCCCTTTCCAGGACCTGGGGCTCCAAATTGCAAACATCAGCCAATGACTGACCAGCAGCACCAGCTCTGTGCAGCTTCACATCTATATCTTGCAGGACAACACACCAACCTCTATGGAGCATCCATCTGCCCCTGCACACCCCACTCCACATCCACTGCAGAAGGATGGATGCAAGAAGCACCAAGGTTTTGAGACTCAGCTTTCAGTGCCCACCCTATGGACTGCATCTCTTTGGTAGTAGAATGCCCCTGTTCCTTGTTTCAGGAGGATTTTGTGTTGCAGGATGCCAGATCCCACTCAGATCAAGGGGTTTTTGTGTTGTTTTTAAGACAACCACATAATGACAAGTATTTTGGGCCTGACAAAATACTTCAGCTGCCTGTGCCATCACAGCTTCCCCCTCAAATCAACTCAACTCACAACCTGGTTTATCCCCCCCAGTCAGCCATCAGCAGCAGTTCAATCCATGTGATTCACACACTTGACCACCATATTTAATATTGCAAGACCCATGGCCAGACTGACTCCCATCACAATGAATCACTTGGCTCTGTAGACCTCTGCCTCTCACATCTACAGGCAACCCATTTCCATCTGAAGGGGAATTTAAGAACTATTAGTCAGGGAACACAACAGATAGTAACTATAGCAATGCATCAGTCACAGCACAGTAATTACACACCACCAGGTTGCCTGTAAAAGCTGGTCTACCTGGCAGAAAATGGCAGTAATCAGCCTATTGGCAGCAGACAATACAGCATCATTTCTAATTCTTAGGGCTTCACGTTCTTCATTTCACAGGGGCTGGATGTTAATCACAGAGTTGCCATGGTTACCCAACATCCCTGACCACCAATATGCAATGAGAAGGAAACTAGAGGGGCTTTTAGTCATCACTGCTGGGGAGTGGGGAGAGTGGGGGGACCTGGCTGTCTTTAACCTCCCTTCCACCCTGTGCCCATCAGTTGGAAGCTCTGAACTTGGGCAGATGGTTTGAACTCCACTCCCAGCTTCTCCTTGGTGACCCAAGTGATGCAGCCAGAGAAAACCAACTTCCTGCTCTGAACATCATGGCCAACTCCCAACCCTGGGCACCGAAGAGGTTCTCTGAAAGAGGATAAGGAGTGGCAGTGCATCCCCATGGAAGGAGGAGGGACATCTAACAGGGAGCAAGGCATGGTCTCTAAGCCCATAAGCCACCATCATGGATGTGGCAGACAAAGGCTGAGGCTGGAGAACAGTGGACCAGGCAGCCAAGGTTACACAGAACACAGCTCAGGCTGTTCAGTGAAACCAGCTGCCCACAGTCACTGCCAGCCCACAGGCTCAGCCAAGGTCAAAGCAAAACCAGCCCCAGCATCAGGTGATTTCTCCTTGCCAAGCTTGTCTTCCCAGGAATAGCAAGAGTTCTTGGCTAATGATCTAAATACTTCAATATGCAGCACTATTAACAAAGTTACATTGGATGCTTGCAAAATTTATACCTAGTTCTGAATCAATTCCACAGACAGCTCTTAAAGTAATTAAATAGCCTGTTGCATGCTGGAATCTCTAAGGAAGCCATGAGTTTTTCCTCTCCTCAGGCATTTCAGGGAGTCACAGCATATGGGACGTGCCAAGGGCACTGCTGCCCAGGCAGTGGCAGAGTGCGATGGTTGGGAGATGTGGTCTTCACAACAGGGAGTGACCTGCTCTGGGGCAGGCCAATTAAGTTCCTTTTAATTGAAGGAATTAAAGCTAATTAAATTAGGTTTTTTTATTATTAGAATTAATCAAACCTAAGAATTTTATTCTTTAATAAAACCCTAGAATTATTATTATTTATTATTATTAGAATTAATCAAAATCAAGAATTTTATTATTTAATAAAAAACTAGAATTTTATTATTATTATTTATTACTGGAATTAATCAAACCTAAGCTTTGTCAGAAAAGCCTTTGAATAGGAGCTAACCTCACCTAAAACCATCCAAGGATTACAATCTGCAGCATCGCCTTTGCGCTTCCCTTATAACCACATAAGAGGTAGGGCAAACCTTAACTGGTCCTTCTGTTGGTCTCCATTCCCTCTTTGCTTGAACGCACAGGCACAGCCACCACGCTTTCAAAGGTGAACATCCACAGGGACTTCAGAGACCCACCACGCCAAGTTCCATGGGTGAAACGAGACAAAGCAGGACAGCGAAGGCACTGAGGGGCAGCCTAACTACTGATTACAGGAGTACCCATGTTTTAGAGCCAGCAATTCCTGGCCCAGCACTGGGAGAGTGCAAAGACCATGGCCCAGAGGAGAATACAGAAGTAAGGATGAAGTACTTTTAATTACACTCTGCTTTTAGGATTGATGCTCTCCCTTTCTGTGCCATCACTTCTCAGCTAATGCGGAGGACAAGATCCAAGGAGCTGCTTGCTACCAAGAGGCAGGAGAAAACCAGCCAGCAAAGGCCAGCACAGGGTGTTGCTGCTTTATAATCACTCAATCCAAACTATTCACATGCAAAAGGCATGAGCTCCATCTATTAGCAATGCCATTCTCGGGTGGCTCTCAGCAGGCCCCCTGGCACGAACAAGGTTTGTTGATGGGAAATAACACACGCTGTAAACACGCTTTAGTATGCATGAGGAGTAGGACCAGAACCACTCAAGAATGAGGCAAGGACAGGAGAAGACAGCTGGCCCCAGCCAGCAAATACTCAATCACTGCTCCCTGCCTCTTCCCAGGTATCTGCTCTCTGCTTGAGAGACTGTGGACATCAAACCAACCCCCTTCCCCCAGTGCTACTCCTCACTCAGTGCTTCTCAGGCCACCCCTGGAATACCACGTTCATCCCTGGTCCCCACTATACAAAGTGAGATGTGGACAGTCTGGAAAGCATCCAGAGAAGGGCCACAGACATGATTCAAGAAGAGCTGGGTTTGCTCACACTGCATTAGAAGCCTCAGGGGGTATTTTTTCACCATGTCCCATATTTAAAGGGTGGCTGCAAAGAAGACAGACTCCCTTTTACAAGGAGTCACATGGAAGACAAAGGGTGATGGGCACACATCACTCCCCGGGAGATTCCATCTGGATAAAAGAGGACAATAGTTCAGTGACAACAATCAGCTACTGGAATAATCTCCCAAAGGAAGTTGTGGATTCCCTAACCCTGGACATGGCCTTGGGACATCTAGTCCAGGTTATGCCCTGTCTAGAAAGGTTGGACAGATGACCCTTGAGGTTCCTTCCAACCCAGTATTCTGATTCCATCATTCTATGACATGATTCACTCAGCTACAGAGTGCTTTAAAACAGGCCTGTTCTTTCCTCCCCTCCAGCAGGATATTCCCATGGGAACACAGGTCCCAGATCCTCAAAACCCTACAAAAGCTGCTGAGCAAAATAGAGAGGCCCAGTAATACAGGGGTTCAGCACCAGCCCTGTTCCTGAATAGAGAGGCCCAGTAATACAGGGGTTCAGCACCAGCCCTGTTCCTGAATAGAGAGACCCAGTAATACAGGGGTTCAGCACCAGCCCTGTTCCTGAATAGAGAGGCCCAGTAACACAGGGGCTCAGCACCAGCTCTGTTCCTGCTTACCCATCACTTCACTCTTCACACAGGACTTCTTGCCCTGTTCCCATAGCCCAAGATATCCCCTCTTGGATGCCCTGCCCCATCCCAGCACCCTTCCCCGTTGTCTCCCCAGGTCCCAGGCATATTTGGAGAGGAAATAACTCCTTCCTTGTTCTAATCTTGCCTTATTGCTGGTGTTCTCCTAGAGTGAGGACTGAAAGAGGGAAGGCAGCATCAGGGATGTTGGAAACGGCACCAGCAGCATCTTGTGGGCAAGGCGAGTGCTACAGCTCCAAGCACCCAACCTCGGGTCCTGGGCTGCAGGGGCTTGGTCAAGTGGGGCTGCTTGGCAGGGGAACAAGGAGCAGGGAAATGCTTGAGTGGGGAAAACAAAGCCCCTCTTGGGTAGGGAAAGACAGCACAATGAAGCCCTCAGCTCTCCCTCCTTCAAGAAGGGGAAAATGCTTAGCCACATATAGGATGCAAGCAGTCCATGCCTACCACTGGAATCTTGCATCAAATCATATCATATATCAGCATAGGCCATTTCAGACCAAACCCACCACCTCTGCCTACATTACACTTGTGCTCAGCACTGAGATCTAACAGAATGCAGGAATCACATTGCACTACAAGGGCTTCACCTGACAACATCACCTTGTGAATAAGTGATTCAATCATCTTTCTCTACCTACTGCACTGACTGAAGCCACACTCCGCATAGACAAGCCAGCCCCTATCTTGTCAGCAATCCCTTTTCCTCCTCCAGCATCTCCCACTCAGGATGATTTTATTCTGCAGTACACAACAAAGACCACTCAAGCTGTCAGGTGCCACTCAACTTGCTTCAGGCTAACCTGGCATTTACTTAGGACACTGTCTTTAGCCTGCCTCCACTTAAACACAGCATAGATGTAGAAGATAGCCCACAAGTACATTAAGGGCTAATTAGACAAGGAGAAAATGTTTTGCCCAGGACCATCCAATTCCAAGAACTGAGCCAAACCCAGCAGCATAATCCTCTCAGCTCACAACAAGCACAAAGCTGTTAAATCCCACTCCCTCCCCAGTGAAATCCTGTCTGTGCCCACCTCTACAACCTCCCATAATCATCTTTTCAGCTTCCTAACGCACCTTTTAAGCGAGATGGAAATTCCCAAGAGGATATAAACCTTTACTGTGGGGTGAGCAATAATTAGAGGGTTTAGGGAAAGGCTTGAAGGGAATGGAGCTGATGTGACACCCATCACAGAGCTGCTCTCCCAAGGCAGGCTGCAACCTGCCCGGAGCAGTGATAGCACCATACCAGTCCCCTCACGACCCCCTTCTTACACAAGCTACCAGCCTGGTGCTGGGTTTCTATCAAAACCCCTCAGTTCGGCCCCCTCCAGCCTCTCCTCTCCATTACCCAGCTGGCTGCATGATGGCAAATGCAAGCAAAGAAGAGAAAACCACTCCTCTTACCCAAGAAAGACCACAGCCTCATCCCTGTCAGTAACAAACAGCCCCTAGAACAGGGAGAAAACCAGACCCTTGTGTATTGCAAACTCTCCCATCCCTCCAAAAGGTGGGGAATACCAGGCTAGAGAGCAGATGACAGCACAGTTATTCCACATCTCCCTTCCCTTGACTCCGGGAAGCAGGCAGGAAAAGGGTTTGCATCCCTGCTTCTACTTTGTGTTTGCCTCTAGGCTGTTAACTCCTAAGCAGAGAACAACACCCACAAGCTCAGGACCACTCTGTCCTGCCACAGGAGGAACAACTGCAAAGCACATAATCCTATCCACACCCGCGCTAACCTGGTAACAACCACAGCGACAGTGCAGGTAACCCGGACACACTTACCTCTGCCATTGCTTCCAGTTTCTCCACATGCAGCCAAACCATCTGTGCCTCCCCAGAAGCCCTTTTATAGGCTCCATCCCACCTGCTTGCAGCACATTTGGGTGCTCCCCATGTGCGATGAGTTCCCTAATTGGCCTCTGCTCTAAATGAGCCCATTCAGTTCTGCTGTGGCTTCACAGCTCTGACACACCTGAGTCTGCTACCTTGGGTTGAGAGGCCCATTGCTGCTGTGACTGCCGGGGTGGGGGGAAAATGGTGTTCCCTTGCTCTGGGGCCTCCACACTGGTACCTGGGCTTGGTTATCTTCAATAGCTGTGCAAATCCTGGAGGTGTGTGCTGAGACAGGAGTCTGGAGAGCATTTGATGGAATCACAGCATCCCAGAATGGGTTGGGTTGAAGGGACCTTAAAGCCCATCCAGCTCCAACCCCTGCCATGGGCAGGGACACCTTCCACTAGAGCAGCTTGCTCCAAGCCCC